>DWEI01000849.1:0-19050 GCA_018245875.1 Mysoria ambigua | reverse complement strand
TATTCTACCCCCAAATATCAGATAATCAACTTATATGAACAAAAACTTAACAGATAATCAATAGAACCTTACAGTATGTAACTACTTGATTATTTCATTTTGAAGTGTTATTAATTTTTAAACTGGCTGGCAGCGGCTAGACCCCAGCCGCTGAGGAGCGGGCTCAGTAGCGTGCTGTTGTAGAGGCCTTCGTCCAGCAGTGTCAAGTAAATTAATTCACTATTATTATAGTGATTATAATAACTGCGAATTAATTTACTTGACATAATTATATTGGCTGGCTCACTAGTCGGGTAGTTGCAACCGCGATTGTCGACCGCGAGGTCCACGACTCGAACCGGGATGGGTACTATTGGATTTTTTGAATTAGAATTTCAAATTAAAATTTTTAATTGTCTGGATTTATGCATGGTGTATGGCATTAGGCTCCACCCCATTCCATGGTGAGCGTAAACGTAACTGGTAAAACGTGTGAATATACTACACTCCACTGTTTACCTCATCGGAGATTAAGGCCGTGATGTTAGAGTTTATATGTTCGTATGATAAGCCGAGCGACGCGGCGGACGAGCACCCGAGCCTGCCCGCGTTAGCTTGTGGCAACTCGTCTCCGTCTAATCGTGGTCTCTTTGATATGAATTAGGGCGACGTATTCATGTTATCTTCCAAACGAGCGCTTTTCAAATGGACGCAAATTAATGCCAGTTTACGGAAGTGGGTCGTACGGAAACTAATTTCATTCAGAGCAACTCGCCTAAATATGTATTTCTATTTCAAACGTTTTCAATATAACATAAGCGTTGGACACTACATCGGAATATGTGTGCATTGCACGGAGCTAGTTGGGAATTTAATAATTTATGGTCGTAGTTCTGTTGGCGAAACCAGTGTTTCTCTTAATGTGTCTATTCAACAATAATACTACTACGAAGGACAGAGCAAGAAATAATGTTTAGATAAGATGTTAATAATGTGGTGGTTGATAAGTAAACATAGACATCCAATAAACAACAGCCAGTTTCTTCATCACGTTCACCGTAATCTGTCTAACTTCATATCTGGACATTGAACCTCGCTTCAGAGGTTTTTGCTCATAGTCCTCACGCTGGGCACTTGAAGACCACAGAACACAGCTAATACTCTACCAGCGAGCTCAGTTCGGCCGAGTTCCTCCGAAATAACATAAAAAAACTTGGTGAAAATATTTTGTAGAGCTGTGTAAAGGGGCATATTAGGTTAACTATAGTGGGGATCAAGAACTGGCTGATCAGATTAAAACTTTCCCAAATATTTCTAGAACTTCCCAAATCTTATGTACCATCGATCGTTGGATTCTAACAAGTATTGCTAAAATATGAATACAGCATATTTAAAAATGAAAAATGTTATTATCGTATATTTTTGTATCTCGGTATTTGTTTTCACGCATCATTGAAGTACAAAGTAATGCTCCTAAATTAGTTTTCGCGATGACTGTATTGAGGTGTTCAATTAGAAAACGTTCGAATGGAAAGTTTCCAAATCGTGCAAAGTAATAAGTCGATTTTTTGCTTTAATTCAAAGTAACAAATTCGTTACTTTTAGTTTTTAAGTTAAAGTGTGATTTATTTACCCGTTAGTACATATGAGCGCAGCAAGTGTTGGTACACGAACGGTCTGCCTCCTCACCGCTTGTCCAGATTTAGGTATCTTTAAATGTACGAACAAACTGCGTCCTGTCTCGTTGGCCGTGTTGGTTGCAAGCGCGACTGCCCATCCAGAGGTCCAGAGGGCCTGGCGCTAAATCCCGTGTCGGCCAGTATTAACATATTTCCTAGTTTAGATTTTCTAGTAGTGGTTCGGAGTCTAGATATGTGCCCGGTGCATGGCAATACGCTCACCACCTATTCCACAATGGGACACAAATGTATGTGGCGAAACGTAGCAGTGTTCTACCTACCACTTCAAGGATTAAAGGCGTGATATTAAATTTTACTTTAAATGAACTAAGAAACCAGTTTTGTAAACATCGCATATGAACATTTAATGCACTTACTCGTAGATAAGCGCCGCAAATAATATTGGTAGCATCGTGCTTATTGCTGAACAATAAATGTATAGGCATTTTGACATCGATTGCTTGAAATTTTGAAGAAACTATAATAAAATTAGCAATGTTACTTAATGTAATTATACACTATTATTGTAAAAATTGCATATTCTTGTTATTTTAATGAAAATATTTAAAATGTTGTGTATTGTTGTATAATTGAAAATAAGTATTCATACATGCCGAAATGATGTTAGAGGCGGTCTTTCAATTGTATGGCATTAAGGGATACGCAATCTAGAGGGACGCGCGCCGGCGCAGACGTCGCAGAACACTCCCGTCGAGACAATCCACGAGCCTCTCACTTGCACTGTATTGCGACAAAATAAAACTTTAATGACGGCATTATGTCTGTCGTATAATATTTCCGTGCCGAAATGCCAATAAAATTTCCACAAACATCTAAAATCGTAATCTCTTTTATGACGTCATTTTACGACGGCAGCTTCGTTGGCCTGACTTTATGTGGGAAACTAACGATAAAGTCGTGTAACTTTAAAATAGGGACTGAGAAAATGTACTGTTGCTCGTGCGACGTAACATCTTAAAAATACTAGACTTATAAAGCATACGAAACTTTTAGAATACAAACAATATAACCAACGAAACTTCACGCCTGTAATCCCCGAAGGGGTAGGCAGAGGAATGCAGAACATTCCCACGATTTACCAGTTACATTTAGGTCCCACTATGTAATAGGTGGTGAGCCTATTGCCATGAATCGGGCACATATGCAGACTCCGAACCACCACTAGAAACTCTAAATTAGAAAGTTCTTGTACTGTTCGACCCGGGAATCGAACCGGGGACCTCCCGATCGGCAGTCGCAACCGCATCCAACACAACCAACGAGGCAGTCAAATACAACCAGTACCTTATTATTTATAAAATAATATGTGATGTTTTACGATTCATTTTAAATTCCAGCAATACGCGAGCGCGGTCCGCGCGCGCCCCTGACAGTCCACGGTGATATTTACAAGTAACGTAATTGCATTCACGGTTCTATCAATAAAACTCCGAATTCGCTGGTGGCTGCGTGCGCTCCGCGCGATGCATTTTTCATTTCCTTTTCGCATTAATGACGTCATAAATTTAAAAGTAACGTTATCTTTACAACGCTTTGAAACAAAAACCATTTAAAAAAGTTCCCGTTGCGTTGGTGGAGATGCGCGGCGGGTGTCCGCGGCGATGGCGGCGCGCGCTGGACGTATTTCACTGGCAGTGTAAGAATATATTTTTCATTTGTTTTTATGATATGGTCACTGAAAGCGTTTTACTAAATTTAGCCGTGCTTCGGTGACTCGTTGTCTTTGAGAAGTGCGCATGATCAGAACGAACACTGAATTACATGCAACTGCATAATATACGAGTACCTGCATCTCTCCCCAAACAATGGCAGACCTCTTGTCCTGCCCGGCGCGCCCTTACTACACCTGTACACCGCAGGACAAGGATAGTGATGAATCTGTACTATCGGCCGAGTTTCGGTCCTCAACAATATAATTTGCCGGAGTCGACAAGCAAAGAACACGAAGCACCCTTTACATACATCAGTGGCATGATAGTCTTACTTTCGCAACTGATTTGTGCTTAAGCTAATAATGTTGGATGATTTGTACAAGTATCAGGCGGGATTGCGGCCAGGCGCTAGCCTGTCACATAATGAAAAAAAAAAAGGAATAGACTTATATTCACAACAGCTTGAATTGCAACAAGTTCAGGAGTATTTCATTCCGACAACCACTATAAAGGTTTACTTGTGGAAGGTTACATGGCACGTTCGCGCTAAGTACGAGTGTGCAAGTCGGAGCTCTCGCCGTCGTGGAGCCGTTACAACACACAGAGATACCTGAAGCCCCTCCTCAGGCCCAAGTCTTTATATATTCATATTATTATCTGTCACTGTTCTCTGGCCTTTTCGTAAAAACTAAAGTACACACGGCAGAGATATAGAAGTACTTGCCCTATTCAAGAACATTGTATTGTCACAATACGTAGAATAAGGTAAAATAGTTATATTTCCGACTTATCTTTGTGAGGGTCCCGCCCTTCGTGCACTTCCTTTGTGGATTTGGTCACCCCTCATTTGAGATATAATTATTTGCGACAGATAGTTATTCCATCCTTATTATTTATCTTTCGTTTTATGGGATAGAAGCTTTTCATTTATGGATCTCTTTTATTAATTTGTACAGTTATATGACGTACAATTATTTTATTCATAATACCTTACAAACTGATATTCAGATCAATTACTCTGGGTGAAAAAACGTTACCCTACGCAATTTAAATAATATTGCTCTGAGAGTAATTGCATTCGGAGAAAATCGCTGTGCACTAGTGGAGTGGTGAAATGGCTAATGTTGATAAATGATAGTAATATCATTGTCAATAATGAAATTATTTCAAAATTTGTTTCTTACGTTATTCTTTTTTTGTTCTATCGTTTTACTCAAGCTTCCTCTCCGAGTGAGTGTCTCGTAGCGACTATTCTGAATTTCCAACCACAGAGCTATGCGTCACATCATTCCTACATCTAGCTAATGTACAGTTAGCTAAAGAACGTAGGAAGTGTGTATGTTTTCACAAGAGAGGTTCATCGCCGGTAATGTATGTGGGTTACATTGTTGGTCGCTCGATACATTGAGTGGAAGCTTGGTGATCTGTTATTGAAAGGTATTAATGTGCAGATGTCTTTTAATATAATAGTAGACAACTAAATTACGTGCTTTATTCGATGTGGCTTTGAGAACACATATATAAAATAAATAAACATCTTAGGACATGTCCACACACGGCCATCTGATCCCAAATTAAGCGTCAAGAGAGCTTGTGGTTTAGTAACCAAGTGGCTGATAAACTACATATATACATGTAAATATATATTTAAATATATATTTTTTACACCCAGACGCAAAACAAATATTTGTGCTCATTACACAAATATTTATTCTGGGTGGGAATCGAACCCACGATCCCCGGCGCAACGATCAGGTTCGTTAACGTCTGCACCAACGGGCCAATCAAATCGTCTTACTCTGTAATTGTCAATTAGCCAGTATAATTGTCCTTAATCTGTTTTGAATTTCATATTGTACATACTGAAACTTAACGCAGTAAAAGACATTGAACATGTACTGTATCGAATAAAATAAGTGAAAATGCTTTGGTCGCTAATATTACGTGTCTTTGGTATATTAGATAAGGGGGGGTCGTATATATGTATCTGCCCTCTGAATTATGAATAAATAATTACATAATACGAGATAGTGGGTGATGGGGTGGTCACATGTATACGAAACTGGCATAAGTTTGTAAGGAGAATGATTGATATGAAGAGACACGTTAGCTCTGAAAGGACATAATTTTTTAACTTTGACACTCTGTTCTATGTGCTTATGTAAATAAATAAATATACGTAGCATAACAATGGAGTATGTTCCTTACGATATAATTTGATATGATTTTCAGCTCAAACATTAAACCTTCTACAATTTAACAATAAAGTGTTAAGCTTTATCCAGCTCGGTCTTGACCGTTGAGCATTTTGGGTTTCCCTATATTTTCGAAATTTGTTATCTACAAATTGTATCAATATTTGCGCGCCGCAAGCAAACTCTGTAAGTGAACGGAGCTGGATGCGGCAACATATCAATATATACGACCGTTCCTGTATTTACTACTACTTATACAGAGGGATATATTAACTAGTTTGTCGATATATACAATACAATTGTTCTATTAACACATGGACGCAAATAAACCCAATCGCATTTATTTACACGCACATTTAAAAATCTATCTATACTACGATCAATCGCAAAATACACGAAACGCGCAAAGCGAATTCGCCCAAAACTCTATAAATAAACGAAATAATTAAATTCACCATCCAGACCACTCGGAAAAATACCTGTCGCCTGTCAGTCTTAATTGCATAAGAAGTGGAATCGTCGGTCACGTCGTTGATGCCTTCAATACGTGTTTGGATTGTTTCCTTTCATGGCGACGCTCATTCTCCTGACGGGCGGAGGCGGCCGCGACGGCGGCGGGTGGCGGAGGCGCGCCGGCCGCGGCGGCACGCGCGAGTCCGTGCTGGCGCGCGCGCGGAACATGAACTCGTTGTCCGGCTGCATCAGGGAACCGGTAGTGTCACTGCGAACAACATTCGCTTCTTCCTGATCCAGATCCACTTCAGTCCAGCGACGGCCTGCGGTACGTTGTTGAAAACAAATAGCTCGTCAAAAATGTATGAAATCTTGTCTCTACGTATATAACTAGGCGTGTGGTCTGTTTGATGTTCAGTTAACACTAACTGAACTAGCGTGTTTAGATTAACACTGTTAAGGTTTGTTATGTTACATTGTCTTAACGTTGCTATGCTTTGTTATGTTTCAACAGCTTAACATTGTTAGATTTTGTTATGTTGCTCGTATATAACATTAGCATTGTTACAACAACATGCTGGCCGCCGTAAATCGATTTGATAACCGAATTAAAGAAACAATCGGTGTGCGTTATACTAAAGTGAATATATTTGTTTGCAATTATATGTATATCTTTCGTATCCCTTTAATACATATGGGAGATAGATGTTTCCGAAGGGCATTGCTAACAGCACTTGTTCCGACGCGGGTGTGCGCGATTATTGCGATAGCGTACGTTTGAGCGATACAAGAAACTGATATAACGTATCGATTGCCTGCGTCACATCGTTACCGTCAGCGCCTTCCGAAACTTGCGGTGGTTACAACAACGACGCGACATTTTTCATACGAGACTGAAGCGTTCCTACGTTATATTACATACCTTTCTTGTTGTTTCAACTGGTATTCTTTGTAACATATTACATGCGTACAAATTTCCGAATTCGTTTCCGATAAATGTAACCTTTCAAATCAAATTTTTTAATAATCTAATTAATAAAGTGATATGTTGTTAAAAGTCATATAATATTAAATAGGTAGGTACTACCAGTCCATATATTACGAAATAGATATCGTATAGGGTCGATAAGATTAAGGGTTTATTCGAGGGAGCAGTAACTCTGCGCTTGATGACGTAGTATCAACTATTATAGTCGCCAGGCACCTGAGATATTGCTGGCATACTTCAATGTTTTTGCAGTCCAAACGAAGGTAAGTACAGATTATAGGCACGGCAACGAGGAGTCCTGAGTAAGTGCTCAGACGCAACAGCGAGTCTTACTGCTACAAGGCATGGCTATTTACGATTGCATGCACATGTCTTTGAACTGAACATATTCACGGACACTTAAAATATGCTGTTTTTATTTAACAACAGAAAATGGCCCGGAGTCTGGATTTATGTTTGGTGTATGCCAAGAGGCCCAATATCTATTCGTGGAAACGGTGGTGGTGAAACGTGGAAGTATGCTACACTCCTCTGCCTTCCTCTTCGCGGATAACAGGCGAGATGTTACGTATGTAACAGACTTACGTATTTTCCTTTGGAATGGTTATTTGTTGTGCCATTTGTACTTACATTAACCGTCAGTTTAATTTTTATGTTTTAATTTAGTATTTGTTGTGTAGTGATATATGTTTTCGCGTCAAGCATAGCGATGCGATTTTACGCAAGCAAGGTGAACATCACGTAAGCATACGACATACATTGATCATTTTAACACATCATACATGGAATTTGAGGATGGTAAAATTACAGAAATCGACATGTATAAGTGACACACAATATCTACGCCTCTACCATGACTTTTCACATCGAACATATTCATAGCCAGGTGCATAACGAACACAGATGTAATTCGTAGCTTCGCCGGCGTAGCCAGGTGTAGCGGTGCGGGTGCAGCGAGCGGGAAATATAGTGCTTGTCGTGGTCGAAACAACTACATATGTACATTAATTACCCACAGCGTAAGCGTGAAATAGTACATAAGGAAGAAAATATAATGTTAGGGGATTAACAGTTATAAGATACATATACATACAGATAGTTATGGATGACTTAAAATACTCTGTTGAATGTCTTAAATTGACTTAAATTTCAGGTACAGTATGTATGTATGATTAATTCAACTCGTTACTGAGCAGCAGTACAATCACTGAACGAAGTGCGTACATAAGTTTGAAGACACAGCACAGTCAGACACGGCGTCGGAGCTGGCGCGCGCCAGCGGGCGGCTGGGCGCGGCGGGGTGCACGGCGGGCTCGGCGCGCCCGCGGGGCCACTTGCTGCCCACGCGCCAGAAGCGGCGCGCGTCGCGGAACACGCCCCACACCTAAATGAAACATTTATCTGTCATGTAATTCACGGTCATCATCATCACCAGAATGTTCCATGGCATGCGGATTGAGGATCACACATTCACACAGCATAACTTCTAGCTTACGCTTAATTAAGCTGTAGCTACGTGTACCAGTTCAGACTACGGTATAACGCAATTAAACCGTCGCTAGAACCCCCAGCCCCTATTGTTAGCAGGAGATACCGAGATCCGGTGCATTTGACTGGGGGATGAATTAGAGCTTGGATATCGTCACACCCTTTGTCACCCAAATATATACCTATATTTAGCCATTAGGGTATTTTAATAATATTTCTGCAGTTTTATTTTCTTTACTGTAGCTAGCTAGTATAGATAGCTAGAGTATACTAGAAGTCGTACAATACATTTTCAATTTATAATAGGATGTTGAAAAATATTATAGGAAGGAACAACATTAATGCACCAAAGTAAAGCGTGTCAGAAACGATTCAGTTCTATTTTAATTATTATGTTAAAATTATAAATAGATTGTAGTGTTTTGTGAAAGAAATGTTTAAGAGCAAAATATTTTAGTTCGCCCACGAAGCGCCGTTCGGAAATGGAGTTGGTTTTATGCAAATTATTTCAGACAGTTTGACTTGCCAATAAGCCTGTATAGCGGTGGGGCTTTGCAATCAACATCATGTCAGCAATTGTTAACCTGTGTGCCGTGGTCAGGTAAAATCACCCGAAAAACCGTTCAGACTTAACACAAACCTTTGGAAGTGGTATTTACCACTCCACATAGCTTGCAAAGACTTGGCTATAGAACTTTCTCGAAGACGCAACTTACAATCAGATTCAAATACTGGAAATATTACATGGTGAAATTTTAATAAAGAATATATTGTACATAGAAATAAATTTATCTCTTAACTTTCAGAAAGGTAATTTATTCAATGTGCCCCATCTATAAGCTCTTGATAATGTGGTTACTTTCAATCAAAAGCTTGTTACTTCGTTTCATTAAATAGACATAGATAAAAATAAAGTATATTTCAAAGACGCTTTTAGGTTATTGAAGTCGTGCTGAATCAATTTTTAAACATTGTGAACACTTCAAATAAACTTTAATGTGCACTGTTGGAACCTGGTCGATGCTTTCCCTCACAGAGATCTCGTGGAAGCAAACGCAACCGATCTCGTTGCTGCGGCACTGGCCGTCCTCAGTGCTCACCATGCGGTCTTCCACTTGGTCTATCTTGTTGCCCACCATCACAACTGGTGTTTCAAGGACACTGTCCTGTAAATGTCGTTACACATTATTTTAAACAACTTTTAAATTGTGCACGCCTTACAACACGGCTTCTCGCGTATTCCCAGAAGGTTAATGGGTCTTAGACGTACGGATATTAAACTTGTTGAAGCTGTGGCTCGGAACTTGGTTAACAAACTTGTTAACTGACTGCACCTAATAACTAGATATCTTGTGAACACTAATACTGTAGTTAGACTCAATTGCGATTTTGTCTCTCTTACGATTTCTCGTATCTCAAGGAAGACGAGGGTCTCATATTATTGCGAAACGTATTGCTAAATATACATTTTTTGACTGAGAAGTTTTTCCATTAACTTGAAGAGTGATGACAGTACTCGTAATTTTACGAGTACTGTCATCACATTCTTTATTTCAAGATCATATGTAAAGGAAGAAAAATGCATTATCCCTTAAAAATAAATTATAATAATTAATTTATATTTAATTTGTTAATTTTTTATTTTTATTTCATTTGTTAATTTTTGTTATAATATGTTGTTGTAAGTTGTTTTGTTATTTGTTATTTAGATTAATAAACATGCTTTTAAGTCTATTCCATAATCTAGTATGCTACACACTAGACAAAATTGCAGGTATTTGAACATCATTTATGTACTCGCAGTTCATCATTTCTTCACTATGAGGAGACAACTTCAGAATTCGTTTTGATTCACAATGTTAATATTGTTTAGCATATTGCATACCATACTAGCATGTATGATTCCGAATAAGGTAATGTACCTACAAGTCCATCTACAGTTGTTGCAATATAAATTTTAACGAAGTTTTTTTACCTTAGCGGACGCGGTAAGCCGACGTCTTCTCTTGTTGTAGTTGATTAGAAATTTAAGACGATGACACTCGTCGAAGGAGCACTTGTCCGTCACTGAATACATCAGCACGAACGCCTCCGCCCAACGGATATTGTTCTCCAAATTAGTGTATTCACTTTCCTGATGAAATTTACTTTTTATTTTGCGAGCAATACACAATTAATATAAAAAGGATTGTAATCAAGCTAAAACTTGGAGCTAAATTTTAACTGTCTGTTTGGGAGTTAAAAATTTCATTTTACAAATGTGAATTACACATTTCGGTTATTGTAGTTGTAGTAGTCAGTAGTATTAGCGAATTTACTCAGAAGGAGATAAGAACACAATATTTATCATGTTTATATTAGATTAGAATTTACATACAATTATATTTGAAGAAAGAGTATATATAGGTCACTCTCCTAATACACAGCTATGACAACCCTAATAAATCATTCGGATATAACTGGATTCACATGCGCCAGGTACAAGTGGAATAGTGACGATTATAGGTGGTATCTGTCTTACAAAGGCTGATGAATTACTTACGCGAGGATCTCCTGCGGAGTCCAATATCTCAAAGAACACGGTCTCGTTATCTATCACAGTTTGGTATCCGTAAACTTTCTCTAAATGGGGATCGTACTCGCCGATGAATCGCCGCGTAATGAATCTCACAACCAGCGCTGGAAATATACATAAGACCAACGCTTATATGACGCTATCAAATGTTTGAGTTGTTAGTTTTATAATCCTCGAAAGAGAAAATAAGTATTGGAGGGTAAATTCGAGTGATTGATACTTAATTATTTTCAAAATTATTGCTTTGGGGTACTTAATGTTGTAATAATTTAAAAAGAGAAGTTAGAAATTACGTAGGGGAGTTTAATAAGCTCAGATAACATCTAACATAATTAATTTAAATATCCTTCGGTAACCATTTATTCAAAAATGTATAATTTTGCTACTGTTAATGTAAGGTTCCAGGTAGCAAAGCTTTTAAGATAGGAATGTTTTTACACCATAATATGAACCATTCTGAACTAATTGTGTTTATCTTGTATTCCAAAAACAATAGATATAAAAAAATCCTTACCAGATTTTCCAACGCCTGACTGCCCCAATACCATGACCTTGAACGTCTTGGGCTTAGGGTATAGAACTAATTTGGCTAGAGGAGACTTCGGCGACGTGGCTACCGGGTGGCCCGTAGACATAAATGTCGTCATTTTTACTTTTCTTTACTTCTATCAATTAAATGCACATCAGACTTGCAGGTTCGAAGTTGGGAACTCTTTTGAAATGTTTATTTCAATATTCTGAAATGCGCAATCGCTTTTAAATTGTGTGTCCTAGTCATAATCATGTTGCTAACGACTATTCGTAGTGGTTTTATAATATTGCTAATATTCCAATAATTTATCTGTTATTGAAATGTGTATATGTATGTGCCTTTACTGATGACTTTTACATTCCGATGTATTTGTGACAGATATTAGAAAAAATTTACAATTATTTAAAAGAAATATATTTGTTGACTGACGTTACGTTAAATATATTTGTTAAGTAGAAAAAAAGTAACTTCACACCTATAATCCCCGAAGAGGTAGGCAGAGGAATACAGAACACTCCCACGTTTAAACGGTTACGTTTACGTCCCAGCATGGAATAGGTAGTGAGCCTACTACCATGCTTCGGGCACATATCCAGACTCCGAACCACTAATAGAAATTTGAAATTAGAACATTTTGTAGTGTTCGACCTGGGCATTGAACCCGGGACCTCCCGATTAGCATTTACACTGTTAATAACACGATCGACGAGGCAGTTACATATTTGGTGTCCAAAAGCACATCTAAATTTCATTGTTTCTCCATATACCATGACAGATATAATTGAATATAAAAATTTTGAATCTGACCGACAGTCTTATCGATCAAGTGTTCGTAAGTATGACTGCTGCTGATCAAGATGGTTCAAATACCGTGTCAGGTAATATTTGATTTTTCAAACTTAAAATTTCTAATAGAAATTTCTAGGAGTGGCTCGGGTTCCGCTTTTGATTTTTGATTACAAGCGTGATGTCACGTTTGTATAGCCGTAAAATACCCGCTCTTTTCAGCGAATTGTTAAAAGTGATGTAAATTGTTTATTCATACTTTGATATCATATCACTAATATGAACTGATTCTACATTAGGCAAAATCTGTGCTACGAAAATCAAATGGCTAGTTAGACCACATGGAACAAATTTCTAAATACATAATTGAATAGATAATTTTATACTCAGACAGATTAAATACTTATGCCTCACCGTCACCGTATTGAACCCACAACCCTGACTCAGTAGTCAAGGTTAGTAACTAGTGGGCCAACAGGCCAGTTAAAAATAAATTCGGTCAAGACTGATTGAGATACGAGTAAATACCAAAGCCGTACGTCGATGATATTTAAAATACCCCGAATTCCACTGACGACGTTGAACGAGAAGACTTTAAATAAAAGAAAACATATTATACGGTGAAATTAAGCTATTTGTATAGTTCATGTAAAGTGTGTTAGGAGCAACACAAAACCATAATAATGTCGGTATGTCTGTTATACACGTAAGAAAGAAACCCCGTTATAAACCATTGATGATAGAAATAGGCGATGGTTACGATTTCAGTGCTATAATTTTTTTAATATTTAATTTGGAGTAACTTCCGACATTATTGATTTTCTATTTCAAACTTCGACCTGCCGTTCGGAAACCCAGACAGTTCTATCGTCACAGCCGTCCATTGTTACCGAGCTCCGTTTATTAATAAACATTAACTTGAGTTAGTAGGTAACATTTGTATATATGGATATTTTTTATATTGAGCGATGACACAGCATAAATGAGTTTTGTACTATTGTGTTATTAACTATTGTCTTCATTATTTTATATGAAAAGTAACAAATGAGTTTTAGAAGTCACGTTTGGCTACTGCCGCTTTTGGATATATTGATCCAACTTCATTAACAGTATTAGAAAACATCAGTACGGTTAGTATCAGTTATTACAAATGTAGTTATTGTTGTATATCTAATTGGAAGTTGGCTGAAAAACCCTTGATACTGCTGAATATTAAGATGCTCGCATTTAATATAGACAAATTACAAGCAATCAAACCGTTCAGACATAAACACAAGTAATTTAATCAACGAAATATGCTTCGCGTTATGTTATTCTCTGGTATGGTACTCGACCGTAATATGAAAAACTGACGAGATAATATATTTTTACACATTTTATTTATTTATTTATTTATTTATTATACATTATTTATTTATTTACATGTATAAATATGTTTATATTCAAGGGCTTTTTATTGGATTGTAGAAAGAATTGTAGTAAGCATTAAAATTGGTTTGACAGTACCGAATTCTTATATGCGATGTAAGAAGTGATGTTACGCAAATTTTCAAACGGCACGTTTGGCATGCGCTACAAACGAATTGTAAATAATATTGTTATGTTTACTATCTGCCAGTAATTCTGTTCAACCTTAACGTTTAATAATCATACATGTTCGTTTAATATACATATAATATAAAATTATTGTTAAATTTAAATGTAACATACTCGATGTACGAACTCAATGTACTTTTCTTTACGTCAAAATTTTTCATCTTACATAAGTTATGTAGAACGAGATTTAAGTTAAACAATCCATCAGTTATTTAACATGGTTTTATTTCTCTCGTTTCTGTGAATTCTCACCTCAGTGGCTTGAGAGATTCCAATTAAAATCCGTTTATTTATTAAATCTGGCGCGAGCACTGGGCTTACGTTACTAAAAATGTCAATCAAATGTATATTACTGAAAACGGATCCGCAATGATAATAATAATAAAGAGAGGTATTTAAGCAGTTGCCAAGATATTTCGGAGAAATTATTACCTAAGTAATACCATATAGGCTCCGCCATATATTTCCAATCTTTTGCTTTAGTTGTAACCTGAGTTAATTAGCGGTTGATCCAAGTTAGGGTCCTGTCAAACTTCGTAAATGTGGTCCGCCACTGACGAATGAATGCAATATATCGGATTTCTGCGGGCGCCTACACATCTCACTTACATTAATTAAAATAGCTTTAGTCGATATAAATACTACACTACTTACGAATAAAAAACATATTTATAGCAAAAGTGCAAATATAAAAACATACACGAATAATAAATATACGAAACCTCGCATTTTTATAATAGCGACTTATAACATTTATAGAAAATCTATTGTATAGAAATGAAACACGAACATAAAACAAACAAAAGATGATAACAATCGTTTGTATATTTCAATCAAATCATTGAAACGTTCTGAAACATTGTGCATGTAAAGCAATGTTTACTCACTTATTCCTCAGGATCTCTAACAATTCAACGTGTTTTGAATGAGCTGTATAATGTGATAGCTGCAATATCATTCTTCAACTCGCACAACAACCGAGTCATTTATCGTTGCCAAGCATGATAATACGCTTCGTATTTAATCATTTATTACAGTGGAGGCGAGGACACTGTGGCGCTGTGGCGTCGCGCGTGCATCCCGCGCCGGGACATCGGAAGCGACTGCGGTGCGCCTCTAGACTCTAGTCAAGGGTTTATTTTATGCCCGTTATTAAACTATGTAACGACACCACGTCGATTATTCGTGTAATGTTTTTACGCTTTGACATAAGCTACTTATTTGATAGATACTGATCAATAATATTTACAACGTGCAGTTGTTAACATATTATAATATATACCCATGATTTTTATTCTAGATATAAAAATGTCTGTAGAATGGATAAGTAGATTCAAAATTTAAGTGCAGTCAAAAGCAATAGTATAGATTCATTAATGATTGATAAAACTCAGCGAATCATTACTTCAAATTATAAGGTTCGTTTAATTGAATTTCGTTCTTTTCTTCTTTGCGTCCATTTACGAACTTTTTTATGCAACTTTGAACTTGTTAGCTACGAGTATTTCTTAATCTAATTAAACTTTTGATCAGAAGTAAGGTAACTTCGCCATAGTTCATTCTGATTATCATTTATACATTTTTTAATTATAATTAACGTATATAATGAATAATAAATAATAACAATAACGAAAATAATTCGTTATAATGATAGTGAAATTTCACACTCGGCGTTTGCTGATTACACCGTAAAGGACCCGTGTATATGTTCAGGTAATCAGAATAATTTCGTGAATAATGCCAAGCAATATTTTATATTGATCTGATGCCATTATAAATGCGGAGTTTCGATTATATAAGTAGAACGTAGGTATGATATCAAAGTGAAAGCCCTTATCATGTATACTTGAGTCAGATGGTCATGTCTCACGCCACTTTCATTTTCAATAATTATAAGGGAAAATCTTTATCGCAGTGTACGTAAGTACAACGTAGTTAGGCGAAATTGTTATACATGTACGTATGATTGCAAAATACATATATACAAAAAATAGTAAACAGATTCACCGCTACAAATTCCAGGTGAACCGGTACTAAAATAATTATAAAGTCTCTTGCCCAATGGAGAATATCCTAATGCTATGCCAGGATGGCGGAAAAGCTATCAACAACATAACATTACGCCTATTTTTCCCCGAAGGGATAGCCTGAGGAGTGGAGTACTTCCCTTCCACTTTTCACCTGTTTCGTTAAATGTCATATGGAATAGGAATTTAAAAAAAGATTTTACATATCAAATCAAGTGAACTGTCAATGTACATAATACAAAGGAATATTAAAAACGAAGGAACATTACATATTGATGCAGGTAAATATTAGACACACAATGTTTATATAATACGGTATATTTCACTATTTACATTTTTAGAGGTACATACCTACGTGATGTATTTGTGTACTGTCATATGTGGTCTGACACGTGTTATTCTTTCTTGTAGTACTATTACGAACTAAGCACGTAGAGCTGTTATAAATAAAACTACCTAAAGTCGAGGACGGGTAAAATATCGATAGCAACATGGCTTTCCGCTACATAAGGAGAAACATGGCAATGTGTTTTATACATTCTGAACAACATCACGTTTGTAAGTACTATTTAATTCCGCTATGGATCTTGTACAATATTCAGATTATTGCGCTCCGTCAGATGACTACGTGCAATCTTAATGATCTACGTTGATATCAATTAATATAATTCCATTTCTGATCGCGCCTTGTGGCATTATAATAATTTGTAACTTGCATAATATATTCCTTTGACATTTTAAAGATGAATGTATTCTGTATTATATTATTATTATATTCACACGCCGGCGGTTTAAGGGATGGTCAATGAGCACTGAGGGCTAAATAGCTCCGCCCTCACAGAACATTATAAATATTTTATACTCAAGCGTCTTGAGAGTGTTTATATACAGGATTAAATAAGGCTTCATTTACCTGTATTTTTTCGAGATGTCTCTACTATTTGCGGGCGTAAATAAATCCATCTCGAAGAGCTCCGAACGAATGCAGCGAGGTTACGGCCGAGACAGATGATACGTGAGTTGAGCCGATACAAATTTAATCATACCAATAATATACATTATTAATTATCAACCGCAATAATAATGATAATTAGAGAGAAATAAGTTTAATTAGAGGACGGGAGATAGAGCCCTCTTTAATGAACTGCCTACTCACGCTAGAGAGATCTATTCTTTTAGGGTACAAAATATTTTTATGCATAATTTTAAATTTTTTACGTTTTTGTCCATTAAAAGCATACGAGTTATATCTATTTGTAGTGTAACAGTTAACATAACAGGTATGTTTATAATGCATGTTGAGATAAATGAAAAACATCGCATAAAGTAAACTGAAGACGGTGTAAGTTTACAGATCTTTAATTGTGACGTCACGATATGTTTTCACAGCAATACTTCGTGCTTGTAATTGTTGAGTATTACTATTATTTTATTTCTTTAAATTTTGATAATTACGTCTAGTCTGAGATAGATTTGAGGCCGGTATATGATAAATAACCAATTCTAAGCGTGGTAGCTTTCGGCTACTTTTGTAGGGAAAATGTATCGCTTATAATGAATGCGCAACTTCATGACCATTTAGTCTTTAGTCGCATTTGAAAAACGCGACATAAGCGACTCGGCATCGATTCAGCGTCGCTACTATCGTGCGACTGTTTCAGGCTACAAGCGAAAGTGTGTGATATCGGGTAAAGGCGCGGAGTGGACGCTGTATCCTGATAGAAGCGATGCTGTATTGCAAGAACAGCGGTGTGACCGCGTGTCACGTGGCCAAGGGTCGCGACTCGCGACAGTGCTGCGATGTGTCGCACACTCTTCGCGACTGTCTACCTATTGAATCTCTGCAAAGACTACATCCGAAGACAATTAACATTTAAATAGTTATTTAAAGTAATTCATCTGTAGATTGTTGTGAGTAGTATTTTATACCTGTGCTGTGGTCTGATCATGTTACATACAAGTAAACAAAATTAACGCTTTATGTCCGGCATTCGAACTATTAAGTCTAAATTAGTAAAATTTGATAGAGTCCGATCCGGGATTAGAACCCGGCACCTATCGGTCAGAACCAACACGAAGAAAGAGGGCAGTCCTTAATATTATTATTACAGTATTACTATGTAGTTACATTATCAGTCATGAGCATTATCAGTAACTCATTTATAAACGTATTATTTTTCACGAACTTTAATCTATACTACCACGCAGTCTATTACTGACGTGTATTATATAGATACATATATACTTTTATATATTCGTGTACACAGCTATCCGTATTCACATGTGACAACCTAATATAAAAAAGAAACTAAATATTTCGGATATTGAGGTATGTTAGTATAAATAGTTGTTCATGTTTGTTACTAGATGTAATATTAATACTTGCTTGGATTTTTTCTTAATTTCCACTAGCTGCTCGAAGTACTTTGTACATGCACGTTCGAGGAAATATAGGGGTGTTGTTATGTTACTCGCTTATGACTTATGCTAATGTCTTAATGTTATATCATCATCATCAACAGCTAATAGAAAATCTTAATAACTTGCTATATATAGGCTATGTAATGCTCCTTAAAAAATCTCTCTTTAAAGTTCTCTGCAATTTACTAACTGCACATATCGATTACTAGTAACGAATTTTTCGCGACCTAAAAATGCCGCAGGCTAGTCATGGTTGGATAAGCTCGAGTATGAAAATTTAAATAGCGTGAACTTTTCTATTTTCGTTCCTCATCCAGCTCAGGTCACATTATATTCGACATCTTATATTCAGTGTGTTACAATATATGTGTTAACACATAATAAACAGCGTCTCGGATGTAAACATTTCGTTTCGTTTGAATATTATTTTCTTTTTGTCAACTTAAATGATTTATAGTCTAATAAAAACGTTTCCAGCTCGTGAACAGCCGTCGACCTCAGTTTATCGAGTATTAATACTTTTTAACGGATATACTAAAATAAAATATTTACCTATCGTACATTCGGGCATGCATATAATTATATTTATTTATTTATTTATTTAAACTTTTGCACCTTAACCTAAGGATACAAGGGCGTACTTAATGCCTAATGGCAT
>DWEI01000848.1:0-19054 GCA_018245875.1 Mysoria ambigua | reverse complement strand
TAACATATTTTAAACACACGTCGAAACCGCGATTGTTTTCGCGTTGAAATTTGGTTTTGCGTTGCTTGTAACGCTACGTCTGTATCTTTCCGAAAGGGTACGCGGATGAGTGTCATTTTTCAACAGCTTTATTTCTGTGCTCTTTTATTTTTAATTGAGTGGTCGTACTTACGCGTTTGGTATTTTTTTTATATCATTATGGTGGACTTTCATTGGACTTAATGAAAACGAACGTTGTACGATTACGGATGATAAAAAAAGTTAATATATTACATACGTAATGCTTCGTATAATATGTCTAATGTCTGACATGGCTGACGTGTAACATCTCTTTGCCAAGTGTTCTGAACATTTTTCTAAACAAGTTTCCATTATTTATTTTCAAATTTGTTCAAGCATGGTTTGTATTATTAATAATGGATTTCAAAAATGAAGTATTCAAATATTAATTTCCACGATAATTTCTATCGTAGTGTTACAATTACTCATCATAAATATAGTTACTGGTCTCGGTTTTGGTTTGAATGATTTCTGCACCAACTTCAACAACTCCATGCTACCTATATGACACTTATGTTGTGCTAAAAAATTATATTTTTTTTTATTAGCTAAAGGCGCGTTCGTCGTTTAAATTTCAACCTTCTTGGAGACTACAGACTTCCGTTTAAACAGTTCATTTTTAATTATTATAATCTCGTAAAACATGTCTCTGTCAGTGCTAATATGTCAAGCGTATTAGTTCGTATTTAAGCAAGTTATCTTTCAATATATTATTGAGGCAACGGTAAGAATCTAGCGATATTACTCATCTTGGTACTTGGCGTGTTCAAAAATCTTTTATTATATTTCTTTCTGAAGCTTATAGTTTGATTTTTTCTCATAAAAGGTATGTGGTTACAGAATTTCCAGCCTCCGTACAAACTTGAGCGACAGACCATTAATAAATCCGCTGAAGTCATCCAGCGTAATTCGAAAGTAAAACGATTTAGGTCTGAATGTAAAGCATTCTCCAGCGAAAATCTCCATCACGCTCCTTGAGAAGCGGAAGAAATTTATAGGACTTACATTGACTTATTGCGGTCTCAATTAAAATAGAACAAGAATATCCATAGTAATACCGCTGCCGAGAAAACGAAGCCCGCCATTTTAATTTTTATACGGATTTGGGCGCGAAAAAAAATTTCACGCTCCAGTGCCCGCTTATTTGTCTCAACGTTCCTTGTATCTGTTTTCGTAAAGCCTCTTTCGGAGAATTCAGCCGACAAAAAAAGGATGAGGGAAAATCCGTGACATTGGGATGTTTTCTTTGTAAATCATTATTATTACCACACTGCTGTACACTAGCGCCAGGCAAGGTGGACAAAGAGAGAATGTTCGGTTGTCATAATTATATTATTTATTTTCTTTGCGTACTTCAGAGAAATCTTATAATTGTATAAGTTATTTATTAATCTTATAATTGTATAAGTTATTTATTAATGTTTTCGTTTCGACCTTTTTTACGATGAGTTCAAGCGAATTGCTTATAATTAAGGCCTACCCATGATGTCGGATTTGACGTAGCGCGGATAAGGAAAGGCGGTAATACTGTTTCCATTGACTTTCAAAGATTAGGATTATATACGTAATCTTGTATTTTATTTTTAGACGGAACAGTATAATTGGTTTTTCAAGGAGCTATTTCGACAACAATTTTCAAATACGTTGAATGACCTTGGTCTTGTTGAGTGCAAGCACACCGCCGATCGGGAGGTTCCTGCGTTCCAACCCCGGGTCGGACACTATTGGATTTTTCTAATTTAGATTTTCTAATAGTCGCTCGAAGTGTGACAATGACGTTTTACTGATACTGACACTTATTGCTTCGTTAGTCGTGTTGATTGTAAGTGCGACCGCCGATTGGCAGGTACCGGATTCGATTCCCGGATCGAGCACAACTAATTATTTTTTAATTTCGATATTCTGATAGTAGTTCAGATTCTGGATATGTCTGTATGGGAACAAGTTCGCCACGTATTTCATGTTGAGAGGTAGACGTAGATCGAGCATTATAGGCGTGAAGTTACTTTATTGAATTTATAAGTCGTAAATAGTACTTATTTTTCATTATTTCTTTGACCCTCTACAGAAAATAATTCCAAGTTTTTTATACGTGCAGATGTTTCAATACATCTTTTCTACGGTAGGTAAGGTATGAATGGCCGCTGTGTTAACATGCAGCCGTTCAATTTTGCATCGTACAAGACTCAATCGCGTGGCAGTCGCGCGGAGACCGCAACGAGCCGGCGCGACCGCGACTGCCGACAACGTTATCGGCCGCTATAAATTGAGCTGAGATGGGGCACGCACGAATTGAGCTTTAAATCAAGGAACATTAAGCATATTTTCCTTTTTCGTTTATGACTTAAGATTGTAAAAGACATCGTAATGTGAATAGTTTTTTAGAATTAAACTAGTGTACCCGCTCATTGCTTGATATGATGAGGCGAGTACATTGATACATGAATTTGCCTAGTTGAATTATTATTGTCATCCAGACAGAACAAATTTTTGAATGTTAACTTTGTAGATGTTCATACCTTACTTACCGTAAAAATGTATAGAAATATCTGCACGTGAAAAACTTGGAACATTTTTAACACGTCAGATAAATTGTTAAAAATAGCTATTTCATAGGACTTATAGATTCATTTTCTTCAAAAGAATGTAACAGCATGTTTGTAATATCTGAAGAGGTAGGCAGAGAATTGGAGTGCACTTCCATGCTTCACCAGTTACATTTACATCCCACTGTAGAACAGATGTTGAGCATATTGTCACTGATCTTTTAATCTTTAAAATAACTTTTCACTAAATAAACGGTGAAGAAAACATTGTGCATGACAATATTGTCGTTGGCTAACGAAACGAAGTTCAACGTTCAAATGAGGTTTTTAATAACCAAAGATAGGAGATCGGTGAATTATTTGTTTTGCTATCTGACGTGAGACGATATTTAACTTGTCAGCGCGTATATTTTTCATTTAGGACAGTGTAAGTGTTCGTCGCTTGCGTTTGCTTCGATGTTTATCGATTGCGGTCGTTTTTGCCGGCCCTTGTCGCTTGTCATACGGTCTCTTTGAATATTCTCTTAGCAACACCCACAAGGACTGTCCCTGCCGCGGCTACGAAAGCGGCGGCATGCTATGATAGTTGCTTGACTCGCTTGTGAAACGATAGAAAGTCATCAGTTGTTGCTAACAGTGACAATGTGTAGTATTCATAATTTTAAAATATATTATTAGAGTAAAATTATTATAAGTTGTTTGGGCTTATAGAACAATATGCTTTATATTATTTAGAATTATTTTGTTAATTTTTTTGTTCGGTTGCTTGAAATGCTATCGTTTTTTTTTAATAAATATAAGGACTTTTGCGGTGTATTCTTATGCCAGCTCGTTGGACGTGTTTACTTACTAATAGAAAATATGCCCTCGGTTAATGGTTTACTATTAATTACTTATTGCATTATTCGCAACCTTAAAACTAAAGGGCAGTCAGTGCAACAGTAATTGCAATTAAATGATATTATTGATTAGTTATTTCGTACATTACAGAATATTTATAATGTTTAGAAATAAAACCCAATTCAACAAAACATACGTAAAATATATTGTAATTTCACGCCTGTAATCCCCGAAAAGGTAGGTAGAGGAATGCAAAACACTCACATTACACAGGTTATGTTTACGTCTCACTTTGGAATAGGTGGTGAGCCTATTGCCAACAAAATAATAAAATGTATTGTGTTTTCATGTATCCATGGATACTTTATTACATATTTTAAAGTTTTTTGTAATAATTCCCTAGTGATTATTTTCGTTTGCTTTCGCATTATTCATAATACCCACCGCCAGTCTTCTTAATTCACACATTTTGAATGTGCTCTGATTATGAAACTTTCCGTCGCGTGAAGCGCTATATAATTGGATTTCAGTGCAAAATAAAAAAAAGTGGGCCTTGCCCTGTGGTGTATAGGGTTTTTATGACATACAAAATCGGTCTCTCAGTGACACGAAGGCAACAAAGCAGTTAATTGAAACAGTGTGGGAGTCTCGGCGCGGCTACGTCGGCCGCGCCAGTTCTACGGCGCTCGTCGCGTAGACCGCTCGTGCGTAGCCGGGCTACGGCGTAGTGCACCTACGCTCCGCGGCAGTATAACGTCCTGCGATACATGTACGTGTGATTGTGTATTTGTGATACGGAGTTGGAATGCGCACATTATTTTTATTTTCAATTTTGAAAGTGCGGTTTTGTGATATGTTTCATTGAGTGGCACTAGTTTAATTAGTCGTACATGACGGGTATGGTATAATATGGTATAGTTCAAATGATTAGTAATTCAGACGGATTTATTTTTATATGGTATTTACTCTAATATATTAGTTAAATATATACTTAACGTATTATTTGCAGCCGATTTTCCAATTGATTATATATAGAATTAACTGATTTAATATGTCCGCTGATTCTAGGAAAGCATTACCGTATAAAGGTTATTATTTTATTGGACTTCGCTTTGTAATTATCAAAGCAAAAGCGATAAAAATTTTAAGTTCATAATAAATTTTAACCTTACTCCTTTTGCGGCATGCGAGATGTACTCATATTCAAATTCCATTAAACTTTTGGAATAACTCGCAGATTTATAGTTCGTCATAAAAATTATACGTTTCTAAAGAATTTTTTCGAAAGTATTTGATTATAGTTGTGTCATTTTGACACAAGCATTATGTTATTTCATTTTATATCATCTGAATTAAATCTGTGAGTATCTTCTTTGTTATATTCGACCGTTAGACAAATTCACTATATTGAAGTATATATAATTGTCCTTAATTCTCGGTAAATAAAATGCCCGGTACCTTAAGTGTAGGGCAGAGAACACGACATGTCAAAAATATCTTTGCTTGACAAATCAGACGTGCTTTTTATTTAAATTCAACACTCTTCGTACACGTACATAGGTTCTGTTCAGTTAGTGACACAAATATATATTTTGTTGTATGGTCAACAACACGAAACTGAAATAAACTGGGATGTGAGCGCGACTGCTGATCTAGAGGTCCTGGGTTCAAAACCCGGGTCGGCCGCTTTTTTTCTAACTTAGATCTTTTACTAGTGGCTCAAAGTCTAAATATGTGCCCGGTATAAGATAATACATTCGTCACCTATACCTATTGGGACAAAACGTGAGTGATGAACCATGAGTGTTTATTACACTCCTCTGCCTACCTCTTCGCTGATAACATGTTGTGTCCATCTATTATTGGAGATGCAATGAAATTGTAAACATATGTACTTTCATGTTTTTTTTTGTTGTATATTGTAATCTCTGTTGATGGTCCTCAATAAAATAAAAATATTTATAATAAAATTAATCGAATCATTAATATATATCTCATCAGTGATAAGATAATATTATGTATGTCATTTTTTTGTATGTATATTCAATATTTAAAAACAAATTTGAAGATTTACAAAAAATATTGAGCTACAATACTTTTTGAAATCTTTGGTTAAGTAAAGGAAGGTATAAGAACATTATAATATCCAAAATATGTTCTTAAAAATTTACTTAGCCTTTCTTGTTTTCCGATGTTATCATTTCGCCTTCATCTTTTTTTAGCCGAATTATAATGGAAAAATCCTTAATACACAAATCCTAAAAGAAAATTCAAGTTATTACTTGCATTCTTCAAGTCGCGAAGGAATCTAGGCTAAAACGTTGTTTGCTTCAGCGACATTGTTTCTGTACTGCGCAGTAACTTACCACGATATATTTACTGAAATCTAAAGACAAACTACGTTTAATGAAGTGCATTTAAATGCTTCCTTCTTGCTTCAGTTAACTGAGAGATTGGTTTTAAAAATGTTTGCAAAATATGTTTCGCACTAATTCTCCGTGTGTAGTATTGTGGTAAATTATACAATGTTTTATTGTTAAATGTTTCGTGAGTGATACACATAATTAACTATCAATCCGGCTAGACTCACGTATGTTTTTTCGGTTCGGTCCGACTAGTTGTGGACCTATACGAGGTCCTTCCTCATGAGCTCCCGCCGATGGCTGGTAGGTCATAGCGGAGACATTAATAGTGATTATGTTAAATCTTTTTAGCAGATTTTAATCAGCAGGTTATTAAATGTTAAAATTATGGATTAATGAACATAATGTGAAAAAAAAAACACTGAGCCGATAAAAACTAAACATTTTTAACGTATTTGACCTTACAGTGAAAAATATGATATAAATTAACCACGTTAAAGTAACGGAATACTTTACCTCTATTGTTATAAACGTAACATCACGATGTAATCCTCGAAGAGGTAGGCAGATGAATGTAAAACACTCCCACGTTTCACCAGTCACGTTTACGTTCAACTATAGTATCGGTGGTGAGCCTATTGGCATACATCGAGCATATATCCAGATTTTAAACCACTACTAGAAAATCTAAATTTGAAAAATGTTTTAGTGCTTGATCCTAGAATCGAAACAGGGACCTCCATTTCGGTAGTCGCAACTGCAACCAACACAATCAACGAGGCAATTATTATAATTTATATTCTCATAATTTAGATGTAATAAATTAAATTGTTAACATTAGGACACATGTATCAAATTATAGAAGCCTTGAATCCAGAATAGTCTTTACGACGATTTCTCATCTGTCGTATATTACACTGGTAGGTTTTTATTCAACAACATAGGAAAGATGTAGATGTTTCATTATGATTGTGGTGATTTTATGTTACATAAATAATATGTTCAATTAAAGCTTTCTATAGGCTCCATTCGTTTGTGATTTCAGTATGTACAGATAACGAGTCAAAAATGCATTATGTGATATTATTAATGCCTTAAAGCTTAAATCTTGTATAGGTATTGTGTCATAGTCTCGTAATATTGCGTAGTATTAAAATTACGTTCTGTGTATTATAAACATCGTCTGAAGTTTAAAATAGACCCATTACTATATTAGAATAAAATGATATTAAAATAAATACTAACATTTTCACGTGAACATTGTGAACGTTAAAAGATCACTTATGATGGGTTATACACAACGTACGTATTCGTGACATTGGTTTATGAGGCATTACCTCTAAGATATTTATCAATGAAAGCCATAAACGAGCCAGTGTGCACGCGGTTTTTCGTTTACTACGTACCGTGTGGCGCGGGTCAGGGGCAAATCTCCCAGTGACACGTCAACGATCACGAGTTCCCGGGGCAACAGCAGCCGATACACGGCCCCGCGGCTCGCGCGCGACACCTCGCTAACAATAAATCTACAGAAATCACACACTTACCCGTTTTATTTCCAGACGACACCAGTCATATTTCGCGGACTCAGTGGAAATATCTCCAGTTTCTACTTTTCACTATAATGACGTCGATATCGTATTCTAGGATATCATACTCATCGTACCCTCCCGGATCTAAAAAGCTCAAATTGCACGATAAAAATGTTCCACTATAAAACCTCACTTTGCGATCGAAGAATATTTTGTATAGCTATTCTTGATAAAAATTCTCTTAGTGCAAACGGAATTTCCTTGGAGGAAAAGGAGTATCTTTAAACGGAGCGTTCCTTAAGATATCACGAAAGGTAAAATTGTGGCAATGCATATCGCTGTAGTGTTTTTAATAAAAGGCGCGGGGATATTACGAACGTTTCAGCTTAAATGCTTTGTGTAAGCCTAAATAATGTTTGCGCTCGGCGCGGCTGCCGCAATGGTCCAAAGAGCTTAATATCCGGAAATTATAAGAGAAAGGTGTGCAGATAGCGGTTAGTAGCTTGATGGCGTTTATTCGATGATGGCGAACCGATTTCGCACTAGAGGCAATTTTGTAGAGCGACTGATGGTTTGATAAAAATGAATCAAGAGTTCTTAGATACTTTCCAATTGCTTAAGTTTTATACCTGCTAGATTATTTATTAATTGAAATCTACATGAGGAATTATTTGTCCAAAGTTCTTATCCCTTTGGAAAACAGCCTATTCGTAATGGAGTACGGCGGATATACGGTGGTTTGCGCCTTGGCATGTCCGGTTTGGTATGAAGCCTAATAATAGCCGTGGGTTATAAGAGGAATCACAGACACGGCCACTCCCTGAGTGGACTGGTGCGGTTGGCGTACTTAGAACAATTTTGCCTGCTGGCGCACCCCACTTAGGTTATTTCGAACTATGATCGTTACAGACTCACGTTCTAATGCGGTGTTCGTTCTTTTATTACTATTTCTGCTTGTTTAATACATGTAATTCGGTGGTAAGCTTCGTTAACATTGCTACATAGTGATACGATCTTACATTCTTAATTACTTGTACATACTTTGCAAAATGTTCACTTATAAGTTGGTCTTTTTATGTCTATAAGCCAAATCCTTTAAAGCAGTTAAATTATATTGTTGATACAAATTGAATTTTTTGTATTGTTCATATAATGGATCTAAGACCAAATATATATCCATTTTTTGTTAATAAACAGTCGCATAAAAAACTGTTTCTTGATTAATTTAATTTTAAGGTAATGATATCTCTTTGTAGGGTAAAGCATAGAAATGCTAATTCATTTATATTTTTTTAAATTTCTTACTTTATCAGATTAAAGTTCTATGATCATTCGCGACCCGCCACCGACATGAGGAATAAAAAAGATCGATTTTGGTTATCTTGGGGCGTTTTCAGCTGTCGCCACCCCTACAGCGTGCGTGTACAAAATTTAATTTTAAAATTCAAATTACTATAATCATGGGTCGACGGATCGATCGAGATTATTAATAGATATATTGGAGCTGGCGTGACGTATAACAATAATAATCGTCATTTTAACTTTGCATAGATTCGTATTTGAAATTGCAGCCCGCCGAATATATGTATGGAGCATGCTTTTTTTTATTTTAGTACAATTATGTATGGTGTGATTGATATCGAATCACATTTGAAAAAAGAACGCTCATCAGACCATTTCATATTGTGAGACGTATGTAGGTATATTCAGCTAAATAAAAGTGAGATTCAGATGGTATTCGGTCATTGTAAACCAATGCTACTGTTATTATCCAACAGATATTACCTTAATATTGAAACGATAAAAAAGTGACGCGTGACGCGTCGTCCGTCATCGGTATCGCGTGCGCCGCGACGCTATCACATCTGACCCCGTCACGTCCGCCGGCCTGTAATTCAACACAATTATATTCGAGTTATGTCGCGGCTTGCCCCGCACTCACCATTGTCGATCTCACGTACACCACACTTTGGTATTTTCTATTGTAGCTATTTTTGAGTCGTCATTTGAGCGTACAGTGTTATTATTTATTTCTTGAATTTATTGTACATCTAAATATTATTTTATTTTTGTGTTCTACAAATAATTTTGACAAAACTTAAAATCCAATACTTCCAGTTACTATTCTGGAGTTAACATATTTTTTCTTTACAAATTTTATTCGAAATTATCACGGGAGCCCTCATCATAACTAGAGGTTTTAGTGTTATAACTTATGGTTATTAACTTATGGTTATTATTATTAACTTATGGTTTAGTGTTATAACTCCGATTGGTGGATAGTTAGAGAACAGAAAACATGAATATACATGACGTGTGCAGCTCCTCCATTGTTGTCCGTTGGAGTTTTCCTCCTTAATCTCCCGAGTCGCGGCGTGCGTACAACGGCTAATGCCTCTTAACTTCATTACAAGTGCGCGCGGCCGCCGCCCTGCCTCCCCGTAAACTACTGACGACGTAAAAGCCTCGTGTTATTTGCCGGCACACTTTGCACGCTTTAGCCAGTCTTATACAATTCTTTTCTACAGACCGATAATATTATCTATAGTTATGTCGAAACAGTGAACAGTTTTTAAAATGAGAAAGGACGCTCTGAGATAGTTCGAACGTGTTGGAAAAAGAGTGATCAAAGAATGATGAAGTAGATGTATAAAGCGAAAGTTGATGGACGCAGATGCCGAGGGAGGGCAAGACTCCTCGCCTATCTAGATCACGTAGGCCACATGCTGGCCGATGAGGGAGTCAGAAGTCTCCGAAGTCGGTGTGCATGTATGAAGAGAGTGATGAATGTAGAACCAGCGCGGCGGGTATGTATAGATGCAGACATGTGCCACTCGATGCTCTCTACCTGCCCCGTGAAGGACCCGGTGTGAACCTTGGTCGCGGTGGGTGTCTGTCTGATTTGTGTAATTCACCACAGATAATAACTGCATGAACTGACACTGCGCTATAATCTTATGCTGCTGTATAGAGTAAGTTGCAGGTTCAAAGAAAGGGTGGTCGCCATTTGCGAGCGTTGCCACCTACTCGTTTATGATAGAAACGTAAACTCTAAGCAATGAAATTATAGTACAATGGGCATATTTTATACGAATCTGTACATTTATTTTGTCGCTTTTAATATTAATAAAAGCCATTCGTGTGATACATTTAGGTACGTACATATATTCCGTAATCGTATTTCAAATAGTAATATATCTAAATCGAAATACCCGTTTTTATTGTAAACATAATTTATTATTAATATACTACATATATGAATTCGATCAAATACGTCACATCGCCCTCACCATGTGGAATATTTACGTGTTTGAGTTCGTTCCCGTTATACTTGCGAATGTAAAGGGAGTGTATTATGTGAGATGATTTTATTTGGTTCCCGTGAATACGAATTGAATATGTCACGGTATTATAGTTGGAGGGCTTGTTTGCGTTTTTCACGTTTCCATTGCGTGCACAACTTTATTTCCTTAAATCTATTTTCACGTTTTTCTCACAAATTTCACATTTCGGCTTTATTATACAGTGGCAGATGTGCTTCTATTGAGCTCTCAACGAGATCGAATAAAGAATTTTTGTATTAAATCGTTTCCGGTTATTTACTTATTTATTTTATATTATAGGTACTTGAAAATTCCATACATTTTGATTGTAGATAAAAATGAACTTTTTATCATTTTACATTTTAACCTAATCAACGTCACTAATCGGCATGGTGTTTGCAATACCTTGCGAATTTTCAGCCCGATTGCCTACAAAGAAAATCAATAGCATTTGTAAAGAACATACGATAAGTACAATTTTTATGAATGAAGCAAGCCTCACACCCATGCGTGTTTGTTTTCGTTGTCCAGGTTTTTAAAATTTTTATCTTTCGTATGTAAATAAACTGGTCGATGAAAATTTCAGTCAGTAGATCAATTTGTCAGATAATCGTACAATCGGTTATGCCAATTATACTTAGAACGATCAAAGAAACAGGAACCACCGTTCCCCGTCTCTTTCCAGGGATTATTTCCACTGCGCGTATCGTATGGAACTTAGCAATTTACTCATTTTAACTAACTTCAGCGCACACGTTAAACAAGAATGCGTTAAATTCACACTTGCCACGTGTGCACAAGTGTTCGTTCGCGTGGTAAATTCCTACAGAATCAGTAGGTGTATGGTACGGAAAATGTGTTTTCCAGTGTTGCCGGTAATTAGGCTTTTTGTGCGCCTTGTTAAAACTCCACTTTTATTCGTTATGTTTCTCCTTACCATCCAATTATTTACACATCAGCACGTGTGGGCTTAATGAACTACTTTCGCCGTCGGCTAAACTCGGCAGAGATCGGGAGAATTCGTTAGATTGGATTAATAATTGCTGCGTAGTTTTAAAAATGAATGCTTATTCTGTGACGATTTTTTGTGTGGCAAAGTTGGGAACAAAAGTATATTTAGTTTCTACGAATTATAATTGAAGCGTATTAGAGTTTATACAGATGTTTCGTTATATGCAATGTTTTCGGTCCTATCGTAGGTGAATTCTCGCTTCAAGTACTTCTACTTCTTAAACGTGGTGTGCAGACACGTACACAGTACACGAGGTCTTCTAGTTCAGTCCCCAGCGGGTGCAAAACTTCCCGTTTGTTTAGCACCTATCACTAGGTCCATATCGACATTTAATGTTAGTTTTAGATTATATTAAAAAAGGCATTTTTTTTTCTTTTACTTTCTTACTGTTTCCTTTACTACATCGATTCCGGAATCATTTTAACTAAGGGGCTATAGCACTCGTAATGTAATTCATTTATTCAGTGTGCTCGTGGGTGTTTACGTTAACTATTGCACGGTGGAACTAACGGACAACCGCGGCGCATTGCCGCATTTGAATTGACACACGAACTCTGTCCACGTCTCAACAAATAAAATAAACAAGTGTCGTACAATAGTACATACAGGCGGCCGTGTTAGTTTGCAATTCGCCCTCTATTCGTGACCCCAGCAATCAAGTGGCGCGGTGCCTCGCGTCTAATAGCGGCGTGTCCTTCGAACGGCACGAAGCTTCTTAATCTGACGGTCACACAATACTCGACGTGCGTATGTAGTAGTAGTATGTTACCGGGTGAATATTCGAGTGCTCTGTTGGGTATTTGTCGAGGCGAACTGGCTATTCCAGCGCCGTCCTAAGCAAATAACTCGAGCTGCTGGCGCGAACGCCTTGGACAGTGATCGTGGGTGTCTGTTGTTTTGTTGAAATGGACTTCCCGTCCGTGTTGATAAGGTTTTAATTAGCGCAGCACGTTGGGTCGGTTGATACGTTTTGGTGAATGTTGGTAAGGCGCCCTGTGAGATATGTTTGTGCATTCATTAATGCCTACTCTTTTCTTCTTCCTTAATTATTTCGCAGCCTGTAGGAACTAATGTGTATTTTTTCCAATTCTATTATATATTTTTCTGCAATTGTAGGATTATGCATAGAACTATTTACAAATTGAGTATGTTACTTATGTAATGATACATTGATAAAAACGAAAGACATAATGCGTGGTTGCTAAGATTATGATGTCTCTTTGGAAAGGTAATAATCGAAAGTAATCGGATAGAGAACATAAAAGCCTCGAGGCCACAAAGATTATGTTATATTTGATTCTTGTTCAGAATTTTCCTCGAATTATATTAACTTACTTGTATCACTCAAACGAGTTTTTTTCTGTTACATCACATAATAAATGATTACATAACACTATCAATTTTCTGCGACTTTTTAGCTCCAATCTTCTAACTAATTACGCTAGGCACGGATCAAGCTTCAAATTCGATGATATTGCTGATAATTAAAAATGTTATAAAGGGAGCGGGCCGCGAAGAAAAATTACTCAATTCGATGGAATCTTTCACAGGTCATTAGTCGCACAGATTGGGGCCGCTGACTTCTAAAATTCATCGCTGCACAAATATAGCCCTCGGACGGTATCGGGATCGAACCCCACAATAATTGAAAGTGTCGTTTAATTTCACGTGCGATCGCCCGCGGAATTATGGCCAAAAAATAATCAAAAGTTCTCCCCATACAGACAAAATATAGGGGGATAGGTTAGTAAATTTTCGTGAGGCATTTATTTAATGGAACATTTTAATGACACTGTTTTTCTCCTCACCGTACAACATCCATACACGGTATAACATACATACATATCATTGTTTATAAAATGTAAGTATATGTTAAAACAAATGAATGAACTATTGTGTATGCGTATATTTTGTACAGTGTCAAATAACATGTTAATCGACGTATATAGTATAATGTACGGATGACGCTACGCCTGCAACTATGTTCAATGATGCCTGTAATTATCAAAGAAAATCACAACTGACTGAATTTCTAACAAAGAAAATCAAAAATGAGGAAAAGTAGATGCTAGTTAACGGAAAACCCAATGAATTAACCCAATGAGTTTTCAACACAATAAATACCTATTCTTTATTATAATAATAATACAATATGTGTTTTAAACATTTTCCCAAATTAATTATTCCTTCTTCACATTCCCAGGAGTGCGATCAAATCCGCAGGCGGATACTCAATGAACGCTTAACTAAATACAAGAATATCTGATGCGCGTCGATGAAGCGCTACACTGACGGATATATAATAATTCGGACATCAGTTAGGTTTGTAACCACAGACCGCATTTAGTATTAAACTGGTAGTCAAATCAATAACATCTGTGTGTGTTGCAAACTGGCGGCCACTACAAGTTTAATTTCATTATTGCGTAATTATTGGAAAATCCTTTTATCATTAAATTTGATTTAGTGTGCTTTGTTTACGTTGTGTTTGATTAGTATTCACCCAAAGTACATTTGAACTCAATTAAGCAATTTACGTCATTCTATCGTATTGAATAAGATGAATATTTTATTTGTCAGTTATTTGTATTGGATCATCGTTGATGAATAGTAATGATTGTAACATTGTAGTTTTGTCATGATCGTTTGTGAGATAAACATACTGAGAAAAATTCAAAGTGTTTTTTATGTTTAATATATTTACCAGCATTTGTTCAAGTTAACTTCTAACAGAAAACGGAAAATATTTTAAGAGTTTTTTTCTATATAAAAACATGTATAATAAGGCGTTTTAACATTTTCAGTACACTTATTATTACGAAGAAAACTTTCTCTGCTTTATGCTTGGCTTTATACTTACGCGTACATCAGAACCTATGGTATAAATAGAGGTATACCTATTGCCGTACATACATACGCCGATCCATAACTAAAAAATCTAAATTCGAAAAATCCAATATTGTCCGATTTTAACCCAGGACGGGCACGATAAACGAAGGCAGGCAGCATGCGAACGAGTATACGCAGGCAGTATACGATGTATACAAAAAATCGAATTAATGAAAAGGAACAAATAAACGCTTCAGTTTTCTTTTCCGATGCAACGTTTGTCGCCTCGTCGACCGCGCCGTGACTCGCGTCGCTTCACAAACAGAGCGCCGGTACGCGTGACAAGTGATCGCGAGAATTAAAAGAAAGTTCCACACGAAACGTGCGCGGGGTCAAAGTGTAACCTGCCTCAAAGGTATTTGGGACGAATAGGGAACTCGCCAGATCGACATTCAACGCCGACCGTGTGCCCGCCGAGTACCGCCACAAAGCGAAGTGTGTCTAAAGACACCCGCGTCTCGTTAGCGGCATCCGCTCCGCCGTGACTCATATTGAAATGAATCATGCACCAGAATAACGACGGCCGATGTAGCTCGCGGATTATGAATAATTCAAATTAAATATTCGATTTTTAGATTCACCGCGGAGAGGAGTGGGAGAGTTTTTCGTTTTCCATTCGATCCGCCGCTTTAAATTGATCGTTCAAATTGGCCGATGCGATATAAAAATCGGTGGCGTGGAGCGGCCGTGAAATGAATGCTCGACCGCATGTTTTAATTTGTATGTAAGTAACTGATTGTACTGTCACGTTCAAACGGTCCATTCGCGTGTAATATCGTTGTCGGACAAATCGAAGTTGTTTTCGTTGTGCTTGATTTGACAGGATCCGACCAAGACACTGGTCTTTGGTGGCTTTTTCTGATATTTTTTTCAGTATAATAAATTTTAATGGTTGTGATATTATTTTTCTTATATTACCTTTCAGCTTGAAGTGGATTTCATTGTAACGTTAGAATAAAAACCGATGAAGGTTACCATGTGACATATTACAACTGTTTTTTATGCGTGATTTGACGGATGACTTATCGTAACCCGGCTTCTAGTCGTGACTGTACAGCGTTTGAAAAAGTGATACTGAACAACATAAATTAAGGTAATGCGAATCACTAACGATTTATGTGATTACTTACAGTTTTTCTTGCACATGTCTGTGAGTCAGTCAGTCAGTCAGTAAGAAATGCACCGGATCGTAAACTATTTGAATGTAGCAAAGAGCATGACAGTGGATGTAGTAAACGAGGCGAAACTACCTTAGAGCAGATGCGATAACATTGTTTTCACCACCGACAATGGAAAATAATAGCGGGGGGGTTTGTGCGTTAGGTCGTTTTCACACAGAGGTGCCCACTCGCTAGGTCACTCGCAATTATGGATAAGTCTCTAGCTAATGTGTATCTAAACATCCATCATAGCGCGGCAGTATCTGATATTAAGTATTACGTTTTACATATGTGCTTACATTACATCGCGTCAGTAATTTAACGGGGTAGGCAAGGAACACCGATGGTCAAATGTGTCTATCCTTATTGACCTGCCTTGCTCGCTCTGCATTATTTAGGATTTGACTTTATTAATTTCGAGCAAAACGGTCACTGTGTATCAAGATACTGTTTGTATTAATAAATGCGTTTGCCATATATTTTAAGCTTTATATTGCAAATATTTTAGCTTATAATATAACAGTTATATAATCGACTACAGTTATGTTTACATAATCTATTTCGTAAAATTGTTTCATGGGTACTTTTCTGTTAGTAACTATCCAATTTTCACTAAATATTAAGTTCCCAACTTTGGCCAATTTCACATGTGGCTAATACAAAGGTGGCCTTAGCTCTCGCAACAACACGGACCATCTAGTGCGCGGGACGCTCAAAATACAAAAATACATTTCTCAGAATTTACACTAGATCGAACCGGCAGCGGGCGGGGGCAAATTGAAAACAGTCGACTTCGGCTCGTTATGGAGCCGACTCCACCATTTATCTTCATTCGGTCTTTCAATAGAATTGCCGGCGACGTTTTCCGCAACTCGAACGGCGGTACTACTTATTATTTCGAACAGCTCGAGTTTAACGATCTGGCCCGAACGCGAGCGCACCTGTCTCGGGCTCCGTTTGCTCAGCGACGTCTCGGAAAAGCGGCGGAGATGTTTGCTCTGTCTTGTAATGTCCAATATACCTCTTGATAGGTTCTGTAGACATTGCGATGGAGCCGCGTCTGTTGTTATTATTGGTTTTATAAATCTTTGTTAACCTAAAAAAACTTTTTTTTGTTATTAAATTTTAGTTATTTCACTTTTATAAGGTTCAAAATTGTCATCATCTGCTAATAAAAAAATATAAAATTAAAATTAAAAAGCATTAACATATTGATTAATTGATATTCTATACGAATTTCGATTTAAAATTGATGGCCCATATTTGCCTGTCGGCTACCTTGGTGCCTTTACAGAAAAAGCTGACCCGACTTTTTCAAAGGAAAATATCTTTGTATAACACATCCCCTTAGCATAAATGTACCTTGATGATATAACTTCGTTATATCAGGAGGAAAAGTATTTTATTGCAGTTTTTGCCGTTATTTTCCTGTCAGTGAAAACGTTTCGCCGCCATTATGCAAAGTGGTGGGGGCAGGTGCTAGATATCGCATTAAAAGCGTCGAGTGATCGAGCATTCGTGATTTAATACACTAACAGTGCAGTTAGTTTTATTTCCAATGTATCCAGTCTATGTATAAATTTATAATTCTCTTTTCGAAATTTTATGGCTTGGTTTTAGTTATCGGAATACATATTGTTAACGATTTGTGATATAAGTGTGATATAAGACACAACCCCCTTTTTATTAAAAGCTAGCGAACGACTGAAACAAAGATATTCAAGATATTACGTTGGCAACATCAGGCCATAATGTTTAAATTTAATTTAAAGTTTGATTTGATCTGTATCGTAATACAACTGATGCATTTGCCAATTGGTTTTGAAACAGCAAGGCCAGTGAGTTTCAACGGTCATTATAGTTAAAGTAACAGTATGTTCAAAGTGAATCAAAAATACACGGCAACACCTAAATCAGAACAACATTTTAACTGTCTGTTCAATTTCAAAATGGATTCGCTCTAGATAAACAAGCATGTAATAGCTCATGCGTATCAGACGCGCCACTGGACTATGAACTGTTGTGGATTAGCGTGGCCCAATTAACCGGCGCTATTACACTAATGAAAAATCTATCCAGAGCTATATCGCATGCCGATCCCGCAGGATGCGCTTCAATTACGATAATGCAGCAGAGACAATGCCGTGACAACGTTGGGCGAAAAACGTACACTGCGCCTTTCGTCCCCGTCACCCCACCTGGCGCTGTCCGAGTCACAGGTGACGGCGATTTATTTGTTTCGTGTGTGTAATTTTTTTTGTGTTATTTAAACCTTAAGAATTTCGATCAAGTTCAATGGTTCAGTATAAGTGTATAATTGTACATTATTTACATTGAAAGATTACTTATAATTGAGTTATAACGTTTAGGTGTCATTGTGTTCTAGAAAATTATGGAACATATTTAAGGATTGCAAGGAATTCAATATTCGAATTATAATTTCTATATTATCAAGTAGTTAATATTACATTTAAATATATGGGTTTCAACATCATTTGACGTATACGCGGTTGTTCACTTGCATGCTGTTGTTTCTAGTTGGAAACATCGCAACGTTTTTAAAGTATTTAAATATGTGAAATTCAATTACATATATATTATATGACGCACACTGAAACATTGTTACTGCAAACTTGCAAAGAGTTTAAGATCCCGGCATACGAACCCGCTCATTTAGATCTGCGAACCGTTCAAATGACGACTATAAGATATACTTTCTGCCTTTAGAAAACAATCCTCTCCTATTTTCAAGATAATCTAGATTGTCATTCACCTATACTGAAATAGTTGCAAACATTGATATCACCTAAATAGAATAGCCAATTCTAGATCTAAACCTTTAAAATGGGACATACCGACAAACTAATATGAATAATTGTATCCTTTAACGTTGTATAATCTACATGTATTTACGTCTATTATTTATTATGTCGGTAATCAAAAACAAATACAAAGTGCTGCATAGGCGAGCATGTGTATCCTCACGGCAACTTCGCCGCGCAACGCTAATGACTTGGCCAGTTCCACAAAGACGCCCGGCCTGTGTCCCCGTTCGTTGTTGGTCACGGATGATCGCACGTGACCGGCGTACGAACGGCCCGCGTTCAGGCTCGGCTTGTCGACTCCAAACGGAGCCCCGCTTGTTTGCTCCCGGGTTTGATTGACGAAGATACTCGTCGGGATCTAGTACGTGGTGTGACGGCAGCACTGGAAGCGTCCGGCATCCGGTTTGATATTTGTTACGTACTGCGTTCATCATCATCATCATCATCATCATCATCATCATCATCATCATCATCATCAGCCTATTCTCGTCCACTGCTGGACAT
>DWEI01000847.1:0-19057 GCA_018245875.1 Mysoria ambigua | reverse complement strand
GTACATCTCTCTATCGCAACTCTATTAATTTTGTACGAACAATATACAAATAATTTTCCCTCGTTCGCTTGTCGAACATTTTAAAAATTCAAACACAATTGAAAAAGATTCTTTATGTTTTTTTATATGATTTTTTATTTTTAATAACCAAATTGCTAATATTTCCTAGAAATAATTTCTATAACAGAACAACGTTTATCGTGTCGACTTGTAACTTATACCTATTATGCGATGAAATCAATTATGTACTCAGAATTATCATTCGTGAGATACATATGTAAATCAAACTCAGGTAGCTAGAATCCAATAATAGAATATTCCAGAAGGTCTTTAAATTCAAATGAAGAATCTAGGTTAATTAGACATTTAAGGTACAGTATCAAATACACAAATTGTATTACAACACCTTCACATAAATTGTAAATGAGTAAAGGGATACCAACGCCGTTACAATTAATTTAAGCCGCGTGTTGATAAGAAAATGTTTTGTTTGTAAATCCTACCTTGTGTATAATACGCACTGAACTAATATTGAGATACGGAATTTTCAAAATTTATTTTGCAATTTTCAAAAATTTTGCCTCTTTTTTTTTAAACGAAATCGGCGCATTATTGGCTTATAAAAGTCATTTACCATCTACATTTGAGCCTGTTCACAATACCTAGAAGTCATCACAATGTATGTACAAGTAATCAATATCAAATACACGTAGTTTATAACATAACTGCTACACCCTCTATCCGAAACTTAAATACGTGAAAACAACTCCCGAGGAAAAGGAAAATGATACATATTCATCTTAAACCACGAATTAAATCACCTCTAGAATCATTATACTAACACTGCTTTACATTAAATACTCGGTGAAATAATTATAGTTGTAACTGTAGTTAAGCAACGTAATAACTTTAGTGAAAGTAATAACTTAAATTAAAACTAGCTTTATATTATAATAGCGTCTAGACAGCGTTATGAAACCTTATTTGTACTGTTCGCGATACGGGCACAGAGTACTCGTATATCGAAAGAAAACTATGCCATTGAACCATCGAGAATTATTTGTTTAGCGTTTTCTGCTTTTTCTCTATAAATAAATCGTAACATCACACTTGTAATCCCCGAAGAGGTAGGCGGAGGAGTTCAGAATATTCCCACGTTTCACCAGTTACGTTTACGTCCCATTATGGAATAGTTGGTAAACAAACCTATTGCTTTACACCGCGCACACATTCAGAACCGGAGATACTGGATTTTTTTTGTAGTGGCCCACTTGGGAATCGAACCCTGGACCTCCCTATCGGCAGTCGCATTTGCAACCAAAAAGACCAATAAAATTTTTGTATTATTCATTGAGTGCCTCGTTGGTCCAAATGATTACGAACGCGACTGCCGATCGAAAGGTCACGGATTCAAATCCCGCGTCGGGTACTTTTGGAATGTGCCAACTAGAATTTCCGATTGAAATTTCTGATAGCGGTTCGGAGTCTGGATTTGTAAATGCCATTAAGTATACACGTGTATAATAACAATTAATAATAACAAAGACGTTTACTTAATTATACAAATTTATATTGTGGCTGAATATACCTCGTGGTCAAAATACATATGTTAACAAATATAGCAAGACATATCTCAGTATAGCACGACATATTTTTGCACTGAAAGTGACATCAACGATACATATTATAACGTAGCTACCATCTGCGGTAGCTCACTGTATTATTGAAGCGCGGTATATTTAAATATATTATAGCTCCTACTGTGGCGACCTCAACATCGTTTAAAACATCTCACACAGCTAGCCACGTAAAGCAAGGCAGCGACGAAGTGTGATCGCCGTGTGTCCTGTCAACAGAACACCTCGAGGGACGCGCGCGAATGGAATGACATTCCCCACAGCGCGACCGACGTGACATGTGCTACGTCTGCAACTGCTTCGCGTGGTCGTTGGATTTGATTCAGAGGTTTGTGCAAATGTGGAATACGAATTTATATTATTCTATTTAGGACCTCCAACAGCGATCACAGCGTCGACGATGGCTAATCATCTGCGGAGGTACACTGGCCGGCGCGCCCTGGACGTTGCCACTGATCCTTCCACCGCGACGGCTGATCAGACCAGCTGTCGAGTCGACGAGGAAGAACAGTGTGAAAAAACATGAATATACGTATGGTCACATTTTCAGTACAACATTAGTGTTATAGATATTATGCTTAAAAAGTGAAAATAATTATTAATCAACATAACAGAACTTTAATTTACTCATTTATTAAAAAAAATAACAGTTAATAAAATTTTAAGAAACAGTAATGATAATTTCGGATATTTTATTAAGATGTTTACAGAATGTGCGAGTGATCGTTTATCAATAAGCCGAAGTTTGCATTTCGACCAATATCGGCCCAGAAATCCTGTTCGCTCCGCAGTTTTCCGTTTCGAACGATTATTACAGAATGATCACATTAATGACAGCTGCCATCGTTCGCAGTACAGTTATCCGTTTCCGTAAAAGAAGTGCTGATCTACGTGCAGTACATACTTTAATTTAGGCGATATATTCACATATATTCTCATTGGCATTGTTTTAACATTCTCATTGTCTTAAGAACACGTTATAATATAATTCCTCATTTCACAGTCGATGCATCAATTGCGGGCGCGCTAACATATCGAGTTTACTCATCATCTGTACTGGAGGATAATCGATTAGTTATGCATGCATTACTCATATATTTTGTTTAAGTAACTCTATCGTTATATATTTTGTTTAAGTAATTCTACAACATTACGAGGCAAAATAATAATACGTCTTTTAGTTATTCTAGAAAATCCAAATATTGATTGTCCGAATCGATACAATGGAATAATCAATGTACAGTAATGTGTCAGGTAAAAGTAGGGTGCAGTGTGTGTGCGTGTGTGTGCGTGTGTGTGCGTGTGTGTTTACGCGTGTGAGCGCTACAGTGGGCGTGAGTGTGTACGTTTTGTACAAAACTATATGCACAATAATGCAAACAAATCAACACTGACATGTAATTACATATCATGGCGAAATTAGAATGTATGCTAAAATTTGTATCCACTTTTATATGCGGCACTTACAGCGCACCCAACAGACGTTTGATGTGCGACAATAGCCCAAATTCGGCGGTAACATCTGACAATCGTGCCCAAATTATACAGAATTGCCAGCAATTTAGTGTAGAGCTGAATCAACCACATCATCGTAGCTAGCAATAAAGTAATGAACTCACAAAGCACGTTAATTGTTCATGTGTCTTTCGTGAACTGATGTCTACACATAAATTTATTAGGTATTATTAGGTTTCTCAACAACAGTATTTATTGTTATTGCCTTGAAATGACCAATTATACGCTAGTAAAGTTAAATACTCGGAACGGAGGTCTAAATGTAAACCACAAAATTATCTCTATAGTAATTAAAGGAGTAGCAGTTTCAAAAACTGACGGCAGAGAGTTAAGCAAAGCGAAAAAAATGTCTATAATATGTGTATATTATGTTACGTAATATACCCAATATGCCTGAACGAACATCTGATAATCAGCAGTCGCGTTAAGTTATAATATCTATACACTATACAATAAACGGAATACGTATAAATACTTATACACTATACAATAACCGGAAACTAACAATCCCTAGTGGCACCGTATAGCTGCTTCGCAACTTTCGCCATTACTGACATCTATTATTTATATCACGAGATATTGTTTTCGTTTCAGAGCCATCACATTCTGCCTCGCGTGTTGCATAGCGTGCGTCGTCGGCTTCGGTCTCGTCGTCACGATCCTGGCCGGTATCGCGTACGGCTACAATTACTCGCTCGCCGAGTTCATCACTTTTAGCAGTCAGTACTTTCTTTGTCGCTTCTTATCCTTAAGAACTCTTTGAAATACTTTCATTGCCTGATTTACCTTCTTTCACCGTTTGTCATGTTTAAATCGTTGCTTTTGGTGTTTCTTCTCTTTTGTAGTTATCTCTTTTGTCACTGCATTCTTTCCGTCCTCCTCCTGTTCCTCTAGTTTAACCCATAATTAGTACTTATTATTTTTAATTTTATTTAGTAACTTTGTCCTTTTCACCGCTTTTTTATGGCTTTCCCATTATTCTACTAAAAATAAATCCGTAAATATTCCGTTTATCTTTGAAGTACCTAAGTTTGATTGTAAAAACTGGTTACGAATAAACTCTCAACTCTGGACACACAACCTTGTTTACGGTTTTGAATAAACCAATAAAATTGATCTCATCTTTGTCACCTTAAAAATTTAAGAATTTTGCACTATTCGATATTTCACCCAAAACGTGATAATCTGATCATAACATAATCTGCGAGCAGCGAGAGAGAAAGCAAGTAGAAAGTAACTGCAATTTAGGCTGAGTATGAAACCATGTAATTCAGAGGTCACGTACAGCCTAAAATAACCTTGAGGGTATCGGAGCCAAAAATTGCTTGCATATTATGGTCAGACGCACGACTTGCACGATTAGATATCGCTTATAACTAAAATAAGTAGTTTACAATATTTACAATGAAAATAATATCTTAGAACATCTTAGGAAATGATAGGACATCTTAGGAAATAAGAGGACATCTTAGGAAATGAAAATAATGTTCTTCATTTATCTCTTCCAACAAAAGTGTGTCTGGAACTGATAAAGAGCTCGCATGTTAGCGATAACAAGACCTTTTGTACTTTATTCCCTTAAGCTCTTACTTTATTTGAAACAAACTTTAGTTTGCAATAAATAAACTACGATCACAATTGGTCAGAGATGATGAAAATAACACGAACGATATTAAAGATGAAAGGGAAGAAAGGAAGACATTTTTAAATTCAATTCTCTCGGTATAAAAATGTAGATATGAATGGTGACATGTGGTAGGTACGGTCACCGGCAATGCAATTCACCGACAAACAACGGAATGTTTAAAATGTTTATAATTTTTTAATAAATGATTGTACAAACTTTTAACTACTTTTTGTGCCCATAACATGCATCTCATATGTCCCTAGCAGTAGCGGGCCATGCGGTACATACTGCGTATGTAGGGCTTTAAATAGTAACAGTGATTTGTTATTTTCTCATTTCGTATTGTAATTATTATTAAAAGCTCACCTTATATTGCTGATCGAATAACAATTTTTATGATATTCGAAATAAAAAGTCTCCATAACGACCTCCATTCCTACAATATGTTTTAACTGAATATGTTATAGTAGTTTTATTATAGTAAATCAATAAAAAATCTAATATTGTTGAGAGAAATGATGAATAATATTTTTGATCGTATTAAAATGAACACGATAAAACGATCATAGTGCGGTTATAACATTTATTCAAATTTCTGAAAGTTCGCAATTCCATTGTAAAACGTAACTTGAAAAAAAAAGTAACTTCACGTCTGTAATCCCCGAAGGAGTAGGCAGAGTAATGCAGAACATTCCCACGATTCAGCGGTTACGTTTACGTCCCACTATTAGGTGGTGAGGCTATTGCCATGAAAATTTATTTTAAACTATCTATCTGCCTATTTATTATATCTATCAAGAAATATAAGGAATTTTTTGATAATTTTAGTACCTTATTTGAAAATTATTTGCTGACGGGGTAAAAATTATGATAAAAGGGATGATAATGATTAAGTACGTAGTTGAGAAAATGAGCGTATTACTGTACATGATTAGCTTTTTTTTCAAAGCTTAGAAAAAATATCTTGTAATATCCTATATCTTCAACACAAATCTAGAATTGTCTATTTTTCGTTTTAGATCTTGTTGAGTAAAAATTAATTTAAATAAATATTTTTTTCTTATCTACATATACATCAGCAAGGAGTTTCTATTCTATTCGCCGCCACTCACAAAAGCCAATAAATCTTTAATAGCCCCTCGAATATTTGAATGATTTATTCAAATTTCGCCAGCAAATTCGCTGCTGTCACACCTACAACGAGTGCAATAAGTTATTCTGACCTTTAATTTATTCCGACGACAGAATCGGACGTGACGGTGTACATGCGTCGTGGGCAATTTCACGACAACCCTGATCTCGTGGTGGGCGGCAACAGGAGAACGGGTGACGGAGACGACGGTCAGTGTGCCTTGTAACACTAACGCCACTTGAATTATAAATGATTAATTTCATTTATTCACCGACAATAAATACATATCTCGAATGAGGATTCAAGTCATAAGGTCAGGTTACGGTTTTTTTTTATTTTTTATTTTAACTGCGGCACGTTACGTTGTAAGTGCGGCACTGAAGATTCAACAACATTCGAGACATTATAGAAAACTCTATCAAACATGGTTTAACTATTCGTTTACTATTTGCTTTACACGTTAACGTTGCCAAGATTTAATGTTGTACATTTCCATAAAAACAACAATTTATTCTCACAGAGCTCTCTTCGAATATTGTCTCAGACTATGAGGAACGTGATGTTATTAATAAAGAGTCGGAGCCCCTCTCAGATAAGTGGTTGAAAGATGAGGACGCGAGGGAGTATGCGATGAAACTGACGAAATACTCTGGTGTTCGAAAGACAACTGGTGACGAACCAGGACTGAGGGTACGATATTACTTTAAGTACTTGTAAGTGCTCGATGCTATGTTTGAAAATGTTTGAAAATTTTTGTATTAAAAAACATATCATCACGCCTGTAGTTCACCGAAAGTGTAGGCAGAGGAGTTTGGTACGCTCTCATGATCCAACAGTTATATTTTATGTCCCACGATGGAACAGACCCTACTGTCGTAGAACAGGCTCAAATACTCAATCAAGTACTTAAAGGTATAAAAACCCAACTTTACCATATCTACGTATCAAATACAGGAGCTTTTAATCGGTAATTCTGATGATTCTTACTTATATTTGTCTAATTCTCCAAGCAGAACATTTTTACCTATGTTTTATTTGTGTGAGGGCAGAGCAAGTATACATTCCCCGACGCCCTGTAAACGACTAACTTTAGTGACTAAGCCCACTGCTGACGCTAGCATATCGTTGTAAGTCGCATCTACATTCCTTGGGCGGTGTGAGATGCTTTGCTCCGCGATCCTCAAGCCACATGCCCAGCGTAGGGATTATGAACGTAACCACTCAGCGAAGGCATGTTTTCAGCAGTCAGCTGCAATCATGATGAAATAATACATAATCATGTACTTAAATTGATTTCTATCATTTCTAGATGCAACCAAAAGCCACAATAACTTCACAACAGACGCGACAGTTTTCGATAATTCCTACTCCAATTCCAACAACGATATGGCGAACTAACAATTCACAAATAGTCATGAGAAAGTTCTTACCATTGAACGAAATCACAGAAGCGTCACACAGAGGAGCACCGAATGATTATTTTTACAGTGATAATAAACTTAGACGTGTAATGAAACCCATCGAAAGTGAATACAGCGAAAGGCAACTGCCTATAAAGGAATCGGTCGAACCGGACTTCAAGACCCGATATGACGATATTTCAGAAAGGTGATTTGATATTTTCAATCCATAAAAGTTGAAAATAGTTATTAATTGGTAACATAAAATGTAATAAATTTTAGATTTACTTTCCTAGTATCTTTCTGAAATGAGAAACATGAAGGGTAGGTCTTTGGTATTATTACCATCCACACCTAAGATATATGAGTGACGATGATAGAGGCTTATTTGGTGCCTACTTTGGGATTAGATGGCATGTGTGTGATGGCTCAAAATAATATACAATGTCTAACTTAAAATACCTGTTTTGTAAGCTTGCAAGGAATCTTTACTTTGTGACATACTACATGGTCTATTATATGTAGCTTCTTAATGATAGCCTCGTTGGTCGTTGCTGTTGCAAGTGTCACTGCCGATTGAGAAGTCCTAGGCTCAAATATCTGGTCGAATAAGATTTTTCTAACTTATATTATCTAGTAGTGACTTGGAGTCCTGATAGGAGTCCTGATAGGGAACCCGGTGTTCCCGGTGTATGGCAATATGGCAGTAGGACGTTTACGGAACTGGTGACACATTTCACATTGTACTACACTCATCGACCTACCTCTTCGGCGATTACAGGCGTGATGCTACGTACTCCCATATAACAATAAGACCAAAATCAAACTGAAATTTTCTCATATTTTAGGCGTTCATTATAAATATTCAAAACTCTTATATCTGAGCCTCGTCGAAAATTATGCATGTGCTTGAAATAATATTGATCATACATTTCTTTTTCAGATATTTAGTACCCATTAGCGATATTCCAACAAATTTGAAACATGTCCATGATCAAGATGATCTCCCAGATGACGAGGTCGAATACAATCTTGTATACAAACCTGTGTAATTCAATACTGTATCAAAATGTAATAAAACAGTTTACCGATATATTCAAATATGCTGTTTCAATTCAAAGTACTGTTTTTTGTATATTTATCATCATGTTCATATTATCATGATGTCACCTCGCTTAATCCGTACGAGGTAGGTAGAGAACACTGAGCGCCAAATGTATCGTATCCTTAGATTGCAGGAATTTTCTTTACATTAGTTATTGTACTGTTCAGATTACCTCGTTGCATCGATGAAAAGTAGTATATTTAAAATGCTACGCATTTGTGTTCCGTCTTTGATATACATACTTCGGTAGTATATAGAAACAGAGATAATGTTTACGAACCTACATATATGCTAGGTACACAGGGCCACAAAGATACCATTCTCATTTGTACTACATACATACAAGCTTTTAGACAATGACAAACATGTAATATTTTTATCGTTTGCAAATGAAAAATGTAGCAAAAGCGTCCACAACAGCTACCTAGCGGTTCATAATGAACATAGCAGATATCGGGGAAGAAAGGCAAATGTTGACATATGTTTAATGTACCCGCTCCGTCCACCGTCCCCTGTGTTTGCTGAAGCAAATATCAGAAATAATGAAACGTTAATTGAGCATATTTCAAACATGCGCAGTATATTTTATGAGACACTCGTACGGCTATTATTAAAAATGCTTTTATCATGACAATATCGCATTCAATAACAATATTTTTTGTACGTAGTCGTTCAGCTTATCTTAATGTTGAAATTATTCATTTGATTTCATTGGCTAGGTCAACGCTGTAATTGGCGTAGGGTTTACCGGGATCATATGAATACTCCTTCGAGTCATCGTCTTTTCCGTTGAAATAGTCCGCGTGTCCCACAGCCCCCATCAGTTTGTCAGGCGCCTCATCGGGGTTATCCGAGTTTGAATCGTTTTGAACGCTCTCGTAGCCGAACCATTTAGATAGTTGTTCTAATAAGCATTTGGGAATCTCACTTATTAAATAGCCTGTGACAAACGACTGCGCAGATTTCCGTGTGTGCATGAACAATTGTAAATCCATTATTGAAAATTCTATGTCTCTGAAAATATAAGTGACTTGCTAAATCAAATATAATTAAACGTATCTCTTTCACTGCTGAGTTAATCAGGTGGTGGCAAGCGAGACTACAGATTGAAAGTTCTTTGATTCAAAGCATCCGGGCTCTTTGTATTATATTTTCTAACTCGAAATTTTTAGAAAATGCTTGGAATCTGAATTTATGCCCAGTTGATTCAAAGCCCGGATGGATGCTCTTTGTATTATATTTTCTAACTCGAAATTTTTGGAAAATGCTTGGAATTTGGATTTATGCCCAGTCTAATGTCCTATACATTAGGCTCACTTGTTCTCCATACTAAAACCTTAACGTAATTGGGAAAACATTGGAATGTATAACACTCCTCTGGCTCTTCGGGGATTCCCGCATGCCGGTATGTATCTTTTTTAATTGACCGTAACAGTATTATGTGTATAGCTATGCCCAGTTCTCCTACTAAGTAGCAATTCCTGCACTGATCGCTTCGATTAATGTCAATATATCTAGATATTAAATTTAATCATTAATTTTCCACTCAGCTACCAACATTGCAGGTATGTTCGATACTAAGTGGATTTTCCGCAGTTGCAGTCCGCTAGGCGTCTATGAAATTAAGCAAATTAACACCGGATGCGCGGCACGTAGTGTCACGTGTTTACCTACCTCCATCCTACAAAATCTAACTTGGTCGCAACCAACTCGGGGGAACCCGTTCTTGCTTCCAATTCGACGTTCACACCCACATCTCGTAGTTCTACGGCAAAGTCGTGTTCCGCTTTAAACGTTGCGTTTTCGAAATAAAGCTCACCACGCACCTGAATGTCGATATTTTTGTGTTCAATAAAATCTTCCTTATAAAAGTAAAGTTGCAAAAGCAAAGAAATTTTATGTAAGTACCTAATATAAAGTTAGAAAAATAACGTTATAAAATTAAAGTTGCAAAAGTAAAGTTTAAAAAGTAAAGTTACAAAAGTAAAATTATAAGTGACAGTAAGTGGAGCTTACTATAGGGCCCTAAAATATATAATATAATTGTTGTTTAATTGTCAATTATTTTTTATTTTGTTCCTAGTAGTAATGTGTAAGTTCATAGGGTGTGAGGTTCCTAATATTATTTTAAGAACTCAAGTTAGCCTCACCATCACCACCACTACCATTACAAAACACCTTACTATATCATCGACCATTCTCTGACGACCGGCTGATCGTTGTGGGATTTTTACCGCACCTAAAACCCATCAGTGGCCTACCTCTGCTCTAACAAGAGGATTCCGAAATCTCTAACGCAACATAGCGGAAATAAGCCTCTTACAAAAAAGGAATCGGAAAATATAGTAAATATGTATTTGTACCCTTTCAATACTTACAAGCATTGTATTAAACCTGATTGTTTCAGCAATTCTAGCGGATTGTAATTTATAAGGTCCTCCTGAGTGAGCTGAATAGGCGGTATCGAAACCGTACAACTTTATACCTTTTAATTCAATACTGAGTTCACAAATTCTGCTCTCATTTGAACACTGAAATAATGAAATCTTAAGTGACTTGTATCCTTTCATCAAATAATCTCGTAATTTACACATTCAATATTACCCTTGGGTTCCACGAAACTTTCTTGGATTCCAATTTTAATACGCCTTGATTTTCTTGGGCCATATATTTGCTGAAATTTCTGGTACACTCGTTCATGTACGTGGACGTCGCTGTAAATATCTCCTGTTGCTGTGACCTGTTCGTTGTAGGCCGTTATTAATAATATGCTCACATGCAGATTGCAACTTACACATCGAGTAACAGAACAAACATACCGTAATTTACTTAACATGTCACCCAATAATGTACTCGTGTTGACATATGAAAAAACAGCGGCTTGTAACTTCGGCATCAATTCAAACCGCAAGGGTTTTGATAGCATCGTTTCGAGACTTTTACCTTGAAAATAAATTTAACTCAATTTCTATTTAATACAGCTCACATTGAAAGTGAATTAGATACTATTGCAAACTTATTCTTACTTTGCTCTTTCGAGAAATACGGCCCGATAACTGGAGGCGATCTTACGTCTGCTAAATAAATCTGGAACAATATTAAAAATACAGTTAATCCATTGTTGATTGCCACATTCGTTATCATCCTGGTCCACATTACAACACTAAATTCTGACTATACTTAAAAAGCCAGATATCAATATACTTCACTGGACGAAATAATTGGATATTGGTCTTTGTGTGTGTCCATGGCAGATAAATACGGTCCCCGCGCCGTATTCCCAATGTACCAATTATAGGAATAAATCGCCCTGGAAGAAATCTATGCCCAACAGTGAATTGACATGCCGGTGTCCACAGTGATAGTATAAAAATCCAAAATAAATGTCCATAACTGATAACGTGTAAATGTGAAGAGTTTTATGCACGTATTTGCATAAACATATAAGTGTTCTTTCATATCAGCGTATTTCCGACGCGCTTCATGCTCCATTTAGCTCATCAGTTAAGAATCGACTGGTCTGATAGAACCTCAAGGGTGCCAAAGTATAAAGTAATCCAAAGATACACCAATTACCTCGACAGTAAATTTGCAGTTAGTCACTTTAAATGTATCGAGACCCAAATTTATACTTTGTCCACTTAAACTTGCTATAGTGTAGCCAGATAAAATACAATCCTCTGCTACGATACTGAAAGGAACGATAAATTTTCTCTTTAGCCATACATTGTATCCTATTTTGTAATTTAACAATGAGGTACAAAATTAGTGCAGAAAACCAATTGTTTAAACAATATATTTACTTATTTTACCATTTCACGTTTACCCATATTTTAGCTGAATAAAGAGCGAACGATAAATAACATTTATATATGTAACAAAATAATATAACGCCTGTAATCGCGGAGGGGATTATTATGGAACAAGTGCTAAATGGTACTCCGGGAAACCAAGTTGGAAAAATCGAATGTTAGGTATTCTCCCCCGGCATCCAACCCAGGAGCCCTTCATAAGCGGTTGCGTACGCAACCGTTCACCCCACGGTGCTATCAATCGAGGATCTTTCAATGATACTGAGTATGGATAAGACTTACGTCAATTGACCACTTTCTTGCACTTGTTGGAAAGAAAACGGTGATCTCCTGAACGGATCCTGTTCAGAGTCCGCGAATATTATAGCGGATTGGTTCCTTAGAAGCAAGTAATTAGTATTGATAATCATCCTCTGGAGACCGCCCTTGACACGAATAAAGTTTGATGCAACTGCACAGGTAACGTCCGGTGCAATCATATTAGGTAGCTCATGGAGTTTCAAATCAAAAAGTATTCTGGAAACATACGAGTAAGTAACGATTGCATACAAAAGCAGCTCGCAAATTCAGTCTTAGTCACCTGTATGATATTCAAAAAAGCTGTAAAAGAACAATAAACGGGAAGTAGAATATATATAAAAATCGCGTGGTGTGAAAAATCAAGCCCTTGAAATTCCTTCCAACGCTTTTATAGGAACATACGTAACATCACGTCTGTAACCCCCAACAGGTAGGCAGAGGAATACGGAACACTCTCAGCTTTCACCGGTTACGTATACGTCCCACTATTGAATAGGTGGTGAGCCTAATGCCATACACCACATATATATCTGAGCCACTACTAGAAAATCCAAATTAGAAAAGTGTTGCAGTAGAAATTTTATAGGAAGATAGCATTCTTTAATAGTGCCTATTAAAGAACTTACACGTCTACAACATTATCCGTAAAATAGAATCCGTCTGATATCTTGTAGAAGTCCGGTAATTTTTTCACATACACATTCATAGCCCTGGCGCCATAATTTTCCCCCAAGACCTGAAATATACACCTCATTGAAAAACGTATCTACAGATTAACGATATTCATTACATAATTAAATTCACTCATAATTACCGAGGTTAATGCATTCTCAAAAGACTTTCTCTCAGTTTGCCACTTCTCTTGAAATATTAAAAAAGTATCTGTAATACAATAATTGTATTAAATGATTATGTGGAACCTGCTGTTGGACAGCGTGGTAAGGTAACGCCTTCATCCCTTTCATTCTAAGATGGGTATCCACCTTTGAAACGATAACACGATAATGATTGTATCAAAATCCATATTTCGAATCAGATGCAATCTACGCAATACCTTAAATGCAACAAATATCCGAAATCGGGATGCATGTATAAAAAAAGTGATGAATGTGATAGAAGCACGACAGATCTGTGAGGATTGATATATATGATGCTCGGTGCTTTCTGCCTACACCATGACTGATCTGGCGTAAAGCTACGTATGTGCCCTTAATGCATAGTGCTGTATGCATAATAAGCACTGTCAATAAAAAATAAGCAATTTCATTTACAATATCGTAACATCGAAGTGTTGAGATGTCTTTATGACGTCACTATCATAAATATGAAAGTTAAGAACAGTCGGACTGGATCGAAAACATTGTGATCTCTCTCTAAATAGTTGGTAATCATTATACGATACTGATACTGATAAACGAGATAAACTGCCTTGTTGGTCGACTAGTTGTAACCGCGACTACCGATCTTGAGGTCCTGGATGAAAATCTCGGGTCAATTACAATAGGATTTTCCTTAATCCTTAAGAACATCCATTTAAATTTCTAGTAGTGACTCGAGTTCCGAAATAAACTCGGATTAAGCTTGGATTCTTCTCGAATTGGGAATACGACCAATAGTGAGTGAAAACAAAAAGATTATCATTATTATAAAATTACAATTAGAATAAGAATATGAGAGATAAGCAATATAAAAAAAAATGTCTAACCGCTCTTAAAATAATCATCTATTTTTCTTACGATGTCCGCGTATGTAGTTTTAATATCACACGCGACTAACAAGCACAGAATAAGCAGGGTTTTCATGGTCACTTCATAACAGAAATTAATTTGCGATATGATTACAATATAACGCGTTGTCGTTTGAACGTTGGCAATAAACCGCGGAATTAATTGGATGTTACTTTTATGTGGCCTGTCTGGAACCAATACTTGAAGTTCAGATAAGAAATAATGAAGCACTCGACATGAGCGTCGCAGCCCGACGACAGAAAACTATGATCGGTCTGCGCGGAATGGCTCATCAAGTTGGTCGTAAAACGGGAACATCTTGTCCAGTTGGTTGCAAAGAATGAAATCAAATTAACTCCAGTCTGAAATTTAGGGTTAGGATTTTAGGGGATACATTTAAACGTGACAGAATCACATCTAACGTAAAAATATAAGTTGACATAAAGAACATTTGTATAGTTCACACAAACAATGAATAAAATGCGCTATATTCCGGCCAAAACGTAGTCCCCGAAGAGATAGATGAATATAGAACATTCTTACGTTTCACCAGTTACGTTCACGGTATATTTCACCTAAGTACATATTTTTGTGTACTGTACTTAAATACATAGTATCAAACATTCAGTTTCTTTACAAATGATTACATGGCAGGATAACCTTTTCCCACATTCCCACATTTCACCAGTTACGTTTACGTCCCTCTATGGAATAGGACGTGAGCCTATCGCCATATTTACCATACGCCAGGCACATATCTATACTCTGAGCCGCTACTAAAAAATCTAAATAAAAAATTATTGTAGTGCTCGATCCGGGAATGGAACCTACGGTCTTCCGATCGGCAGTCGCACTTGCAACCAACACGACCGACGAGGCAGATGCATTTTCTGCCAGTCAATGCAAGATAATAGTAAAAAGGAAGGAAGTAAAAACAACAAAGCTATGACGTTCTTTAAGTCTTTCAAATGGGCCGACTCAAAGTTCAGAGCGTTTTTCATAGAACTTAAAATATAACTAACACATTTCGATAAAGTATGTTATCACACTTTAATTATTTGGGATCATTTCCAAAGTATCCATTCTTTTAGTTCATAATTTGTAACAAAATAGGTACTGCACTGAAATCATAGATATATTTTAGAAGGAGTAATCGAGCTATAAGTGCGTATACAAGTGAAAATGTCTCGTTGAGAGAAAGAGAAAGAAACAAATAGTTTGTGTCTCCCTTTAATGACGCTAGCGAGATATATAATCGTATCTGAAAGGATTCTTGTGGAATTAAGCACCTAGTTGGTGGTGTTTCTCAACTGCGCTCAACTTTAAAGAGAGAAGCGAGTCCCCAATTCATGCTATTTCTCTCTCTATTGACGAGACAACTTTTCACTTACCTGGCCTAATGTACATATGTAACAGCGCTATGACTGAAATACGACAGCTTAATTGTCTATAAAACTCATAGACAATAAAATTATACCATTTAATTTGGAAAAAAACGTGTTTTACGCCAAGAAGGTGTTGGAGACTCGTCCAACACAAATGAAATGAGAAAGATAGTCTTTATTAAAAAGAAGACTAAGAATTTGTATTTAAATAGGACCAAATCGGTGCTGTTCTATGAGACAGTCGATTTAAAAGGTCCAGTTCAATGTCCAGTTAAAAGAAGTTAGCGAAGACATTGTATTTTTAGGCTTTCCTTTAACAATCATTCTTTATCAAATTAAGAATAAATAATTCTAAAAGTTCTTCGAATGATTTTATTACGTGACTGTGTAATGAAAAATTGAGATGTGTATTAGATTTTGTTTCAGGATAATGGTTATTTTAATTCTTATTTAGTATATTAAACTAATCGCTCCACGAAGCGTCTTGAAAAATTTCGCCATGAATTTTTTGTTTTATCGACAATACTAATTATTCGTTGTGGATCTACAGTTAATTGAAAAATTACCTTTAACAATCTAATATCGTTAAAAATTCTCAATCAAATATGACGGCCGAATAAACCGAAGGGAGATTTGTGTAAACGGCAACGGAGATATGATTTATAAATTTTTATTTATTTTATACGCTATATTTTTTATAGTTTTCGACATTACGCACGCAAAAATGCGCCGTTTGCCGGGTAATTATATCATTTTTTTCTAATTATTCTTAATGTTATTGAATATATTAGTATAGTAATAATATTTTATATAACAATAGGATATCCACCCAAATGGAATTACAATTTTTGAAAAGCGGAAGACACGTTAGTTAAGCCGGCACACATTTTAACATATAAAGATACTTCCGGTACATATGTATATTTCAAACTAGTTACTAGTTATGTATTTCTTGTTACGCCCATCACAGTTACAATGCGCAAGGACGTCAAACTCTCCGATGAAACGCAACAATGTTGGATGCCTGTCGACTCTAAGAAACATTTTGAAATTATGGATGAACTTGATGGTAAAATCTTTTGATATTAAATATATGTAAATTAAGATATACTAGTGAAGCTACATTTATTATATCGACAAAATTCCATGGAGGCGCGAGCTAAGCCGCGGAAACGTTTAATATTATGTATAAATCGTTTTAATAGGTTTTTATACTTCTTTCTGTCTCTAGTGTATGGCAACTCTACAAGTGTTGCTAGCGTCCATAGACCAACTAAATACTCGTTAGTGATATCTTTTACAACAACTTGTTGTAATGTTTGAGCCCGAACATTACTTAATAATGAAATTTTAAGTTTTACTTCCTTTAAAAAATCCCCAAACGCCCGTATAAAGCTTCGTATCAATCACGAAGCTCATTTGCAGCGCGGCCTACGTTGTTTCACAAACAACTAATTAAATAAATTTGTATTAAAATATATATTGCATATAATAGAAATTACATACAAATAAATATGTACAGAATTATGTATAATAAAATATTCGTGCCTCTTATTAAGATCGGTTTGAGCGGCTATAAATAATACAACCAGTTAATGAGGGTTGTTTCGATGTAATCGTAGTTTATCCTTATACATAAAGTATCATAGTTGACCGATACAGATAATTAATAATTGAAACGTGGATCGGGTATTGAGTGTGCATATTTGATAAAGGTCTCGTCGGACGGACACCGTCCATATATTTCGTTGGTAATCTAGCCATGTTGACAAATTACGAATGTTGAAACATATCCAATAACAGAATAATGATAGGTTTGTGAACATAGAGATATTTGACACTCCGTGCTCTCTACCTATTCCGTCGGGAACCTGGCGTGAAGAATTTTTTTACATACGTATGTAAAGGAAATGATAAATATTTATGAGGTTACTCACATACACGTCGCTACTCAACACTCATTGCCTATCAGCCGGTATCTGACCTGAGGTACGATATAGGCAAGTCTTAGTCTACGCCTATCTCTGTCCACGTGCATATAGTTCCTATTGTTGTACTGGATATGTAGGATACTGTGTATAAAATTATGAGTATACTAAATCGACGTTCAAATTCAAAGATGGTGATTAAAATATAAGAAGCATATCAGGCATATAAATATAAAAATGTTTGGCTTTCTGTGCCCTCTACCTATCCCGTGAGAGACTTGACGGATCATATAATGAAAACAAAGATTATATATCTATCATAATATGATGGCATAATGATATACGATATGATATGATATGGCATAACGATATACGGTATATATACTCTTTTGGACTAAGTTCAATCACAGAACTTTAACTGATAAAAATAGACATATTCTAATGAACGATCGATATCATAAGCTGTAGACATCGCAAGACATCGATATAACAAGGTGTACTTAATAGGTCAAGTAAGGTGAGGTATACAATAACAAGGTATTGATGTAAATTGATTGACGACTTGAGCTTCGATGTCGTGTCGCTACACTACAAAACACATGACATTGACGCGTATACCAAAGCAAGCACTTCGCCGTTACACCCGTGTGAAAAAGCCTAATTCACGTACACGAACACGATTCGAACCCCGTTCGGGAACCTGTATAACAATAATAATATCTGAGAAATATCCGCTCACAGACATCCGGTCCCAATGCAGGCATCAAAACTGCTTGTGTTATGGTAACCGGACCGGTAATGGTAACCGGTGTATGTATATGCATATAAATATATACTTATTTAGATTTTTACCCAGACACAGGACAAACACTTGTTCTAATCACACAAATATAAGTTCTTTGTGGTAATGGAACACCTAACCCCTGGCGGAACAGTTGTATGTAGTAACCACTGCACCTTGGGTCCAACCACGCCTCAGACAAGAGGCAAACTTAAAAACAAACAACATCAATATTATATTGTCACTATTTTACAGAGCGTTACGCCACGGTCCGTAAAGAATGCCACCAGGCGGCAATAAAGGACAATATTGATGGGCAAATGTTAGATGTAAGTGAATACAAAATAGTTCTTTGTAGTTTGCGATAAAAAAAAAACTATTCGTTAAAATTCATAAAACGTATAATCATTTATTATTATTACTATAAATTATTTATTTGTGCCAGGTGTGTGGCAATAGACTCACCACCGACTCCATAAGGGAACTTTAACATAACTGGTGAAAGGTTAGAGTGTTCACTCCTCTGCCTACCCCTTGGGGCATACGGGCCTGATGTTACATTACGTTATTATAGTACGTTATACGTTATTATAAGTAATAAACTTGTGACTACTAAAAAATCTGGTAAAATTTCTAATAGAATTCTGGTAGTGGTTCGGAGTCTGGACCACTATGGATGTGCCCGATGCATGTCAATAGGCTCACCAC
>DWEI01000846.1:0-19061 GCA_018245875.1 Mysoria ambigua | reverse complement strand
CGCGGAAATCGGTTTGTGCGTTCTGGAGTTATAGCGTCAGGAAGGAAAACCCGACTTATTTTTATATAGTAGATAGATGTTGAACCTATCACTATACATAAGTCCACACAAGTCTACTCAGACTACTACTAGGTATTTCAAGTTAGTAATACTCAGTATCGTATCGCCGGATCGAACGCACCATACTATCGATCAGCAATTGCGGTAACAACAATTCATTCAGGGAGATAGTCAACGCAATAAATTCAGTCATTTTGAGTAGGGTTGCTAAATTTGCATAATATATTATTAGTGTGTGTGTGTAATGAAATTTTGTTGTAACTAAAAAATCTTGTCAAATCGATTATTGGATTAGTTCAAATTATTCATATTTTAAACACTTTAATGGCAAAGTTTATAAAAAATATCCTCCTATTAGAGAGGCTCTTCTGTTTCTGGTAAGGATGAAGACTTAATTTAAAGTCAGACTATTTATCTGAAAACTAACAATAGATACTTAATGTGGTCTTAAATGAATTAATTTCAAATTATAAAGCAAAAAACAAGCAGTTTACTACACTGTTCAGTATATATCCATTAACATAGATGTGTGAACAAAAATATTTTTTAGTAAGGAAAACATTCTTAGCATCTCAAAACCCTCTAGCGCCCTTAATTCTGGCACTTAACAATTTTCCCGCGAACCTCTGAAAACATGAAAATTACCAGACAACAGAATGTTCACTGGATAGTTGCTTCACTACGGACGTGTAAGCGATAAGCGAATTACTCGAATGCATCAAAAACAAATTTTATAACGAAAGTACAACATACTTAAAACGAAACAATCTTTCTTTAATTGTCAGAGATCACAATCAAGCCTAATTATATATAGAAGTTATTTACATTTGTTTAAATTATCCAACCGATGAGCATCCTAAACGTACATTAATATCAAACCAGTACTCGTACAAAATGTAGTACGAAGACGGTAATATTTATAAATGTATCCGATATAGACCTGTCACAATGCCGCATGTGCACCGGTCTTGTGTTCCGTTCTATATGGAGAACATGCCGAATATTTGCGCATGAAATGATTCCTCTGGTTACTCAATTATTGATGTGCGTTTTACCGACTCTCCACCAGATTCGTCTAATTCAAATGATAGAGCATACAACCGCTTATTACTTAAGATTAAGACCACCTGCAAACGCGACTGCCTATCGAGAGGTCCCGGGTTTGATTCCCGGATCGAACAATACCAAATTTTGTAATTAGAAATACTTTTACTAGAAAATCTGAATTAAAATTCTAGTAGTGGTTCGAAGTCTGGATATGTGTCCAATGCATGGAAATAGGCTTATTCCATGGTGGGAAGTAAACGTAACCGGTGAAACGTCAGAGTTCTGCATTCCTCTGCCTACCTCTTCGGGAATTACAGGCGTGAAATTACACACTACTTGAAATAAAGTTGGAAACGCTTTAAAATTTTTCCCATAAACTACCATCCATTAAGAGCCAACCGCATTTAGGGGAGCTTATTTTACAAACTTTAGCCTGCTAACGTGTCGAGGCTTGATGTACGTTGCTCTTACTACGTCTTCAGTACGTTCATGATATTATATTCATGAAAATTGTAAAATTTTAGGTAGGCGCTCCTTAACACAATTTGGATGTTTCCAAATATCCCGCTATTTTCTCCGTTCCTCGTTTAATGAGCTCCTGGTATTCTCTCTACGTTTATACGTTTCAAATCTACATCTCTGTATATATAAATTGTACGAGTACGTTCGCTCAACCTAAAATTTGTTAGGTATTCTGTTACATTAGTATGTTTCTGACATATTTGTTTCTGTCATCACTTTCACTCATATGACTCGCTCTTTTTTTTCGATTATCGTTTATCTTCAACGATACGATATCTCTCACACCGAGCGCTGCTAATTTGAGTGATTAATATCCCAAGACTACCTTTGGGTGTTAATTACTCATTTATTATCAGCCCCAGATGAAACTTGCAGAGCATCTGTAACCTTTTAGCACTAAGGCTTTTTCGCTTTTGTTCGCAATTTCATTTCGTTCATTTTAATCATGAACGTAATCATTATTAACAACAATGTCTATTATTCAATTTACTTTACTAAACTATTGGAATTCACAATTGCAGATTCGTAACGACGTGAGAAACAAATGTACAGAGAGCACTTTGTGGAATCACAAACATTGCAACTCGTTCGCACCATCAGCATCCAACATTCAGTACGGATTTCAAGGACGACGTGAACGGATACATCCATACGACAGATATTCTTTGTCCAAATAGTGACACATTAATAAGTGATTCGAATCTTAAAATTCTAATCGGTGTGTATAATGAAGGTTTGAATGTACGATGTACTTTAGTAACGTCGCACAGAATTAACTCTTCATTCTCATGCTTCAGTAATCACCTCATTCCGTGTGCCCTAAACCAGTTTATTAACACCAGTCTATTTACACCGAGCATTAACTCGAAAGTCATGAAAACGACGTAAACCTTTTAGTGCCAAAGCTACAGACGTTTGATGGGTCACTTCGAACGCATTAAAATTTAGGGCTTCAGAAAATGGAGCATTTGATATATTCCCTGTTTTGTTTATTCATCAATCTCTAAACACCTTGTTCTGTCCAAAATGAGATATGACTAATAAAGTACACAAAATAATAGATTCAAACAGTAGATAAGGACTATAATAATTAATGAACACATCTGATTGTAAAACTAGAACCATCAAAACTTTAATATAATTCTAACTAAAGGGTTCCACATAACTCTGTGTTCTGGTTTCAATATTCGGTTCTAAATGTTATCGTTGTAAAATAATATAGATTTTACTAAATGCCTTTAGACCTGCAAACGTTTCCAAAGTCGGACGAGATCAATGTATTTAGTAATTTAAAACGGAGGCATTACCAGCCTATTAGTAATTATTGCCATCACTACATTAATTTACATAGACACGTAGTTTTAATGAAAATATTTGATATAACAATTACTTTGAAATGTATGCAGTACTCGTAAATAACCGTTCTAGTATTTTAGTAGTTGTATTTAGAAATATTAGGTAATTGATAGTCCAATAATATTAAATACTGCGTGTAACAATCGTTCCACTTAACTTAAAAGTCTTATTCGAAATTGATTACGGACGTGCATAGATGGTGGTAACCACTTTTACGTTTTATTTCACACAAGGAAAATGATTAAAATCGACAATGGAGCTGTTAGTTCTATAGAAATGAAAGCCAACAAGAATTGTAGAGTCCCATTGCAGTTCGTTTGGCGCAAAGCAGAGCCAAGTATCATCATTCCTTTAGAGGATTTTAAAAATATCTAGCCGGTTGTGGTTTAATTATCTCTCTGCTATTAGTCGCGGGGTTACTTGGAAACCGGTGATCGGACTTTATTGCGTTTGAACTCATTTTATACAATGCTCAAAGTATGTTTTTAGCAACAGCTACTTAATTTACTGTGAATATTTTTTTCGTGTTCCAAATTTGGACACATTTTTATCCATATCGATGGTTCAAACAGTATTTTCGAAAAAAATCATACTCGTATGAATATTGACTTCAACATATATAAACTGTCTATGCATTATGGATTTTGACTATTTAAATCAAACTTTTAAAAATTGCATAAACGGTGAAATTAAATTTGTTAAGGTCATAAATTGTGTTATGGACCTAAATTATTATTATACATTGACTCAAGCAAATGACTAAAAAAATTTGAGACCGTCATTAATTTTTGCCAACGCAATTTTACTTACCCAACATTACTTTTTATTAAAATGACAAGTGTAATATTACAAAAACGAAACAATGTTGGTCATATTCAACTCTCGTAGATGTCTGTTAAAGAACTTTCTATATATACAGAGTATGATATTACTATATATACAGAGTCGTATTCATCTCTCGCAGATGTCTGTGAAAGATCTTCCTATATAGGTATACACAGTATGATCCCGATTCTTAATACTGATACAGAGATCTTCTTTGTTGGGATAAAAGCGGAAATTCTGGAGACGGACGCAGACTATGGCAGTTTTAACTCGAACCACTGGCTGTACTCCAAACACTCAAAGAACATTTGCGCCCGAATTCTCTGCAGATAAATCTAGAGAGGCGGCTGGCTTCCGCAGAATTAGTCATTGCTTTGGACTTATCTCCTTCGTCAACTAGACCGTGAACTGCAATCTAAATGTACAGAAGTGTGCCTTGTGATTTTAGTTTATCAATTACAATCAGAATAGCAGTTATACCTAAATAATGTACAAAATGAGGCGACAATACATATATACATATATATATATAGTTATGTAGTGATAAATGGACATTATTAAAGAAAAAATAAAATTACATTAAAGAGTGTAATATACAGAAGCGTATTATTGTCTATAGATTCCAATGTTTTGTTCTAACCTTTTCAAGTTTTCTTTGTAAGGTACCGTTCATCTTACTGACTGAGAACGTTTAAGGTCAGAGGCCACTGCTTCCGTTAAGTTTTTCACATGTTATAGTACATTCTCGAAGCTTTCAAGTGTACAATTAATGTTATAACGTATGTAACTTTAGTTACAGTTGCATAACCGTATTGTCGGAACCAATCCCGTGGAATCAAACCAACTATACAATAACGATTAATTCTACACATGGCATTTCAAAATAACAATGACGTTTAATATACTCAATATTAAACGTCATTGTTATCAAAACTACCTTGGTCATGCTTGTGTCGAGTATTTTGCAAGTGCGATTGTCGATCAGCGTCCTAGGTTTAATTCTCGGGTCGGGCAATACAACAATTTTGTAATTTAGATTTTCTAGTAATGGCTCGGTGTGTGGCAATACGGTTACCACCTATTCCACAGAAGGACATAAAAGTAACTGATAAAACGTGGGAGTGTTCTAAATTCCTCTGCCTACCTCTTCGGGGATTACAGGTGTGATGTTACGATGCGTTATCAAAAAAAAGTTGTCATTTCTTGATTAAAAGATTGTTTACGATGAGTTAACTCAAATAAATTTCCAACTATCTCAATGTTTCCATTAGAATTTCATTTAAAAGTTTTGAAAAATAAAATGTAATATATAACGGTGTTAGTAATGCCTCGTAGTATTATCGACTTAAATGAAAAGTTCATTGTCGAAGTCACTAACTACTTAATGTCGTGAAAGGGTATTAGCACGAGCGCTATTCTACCTCCCGGCTACTACCGCTACATTACAGAACGGAAATACATATTGCACACGATTACTAATCAAACTAAATATTACACCGGGATCCAAATTTAGCGCGCGCATTTGATTTTGGAATTTGCACGCTTTTTGTTGACTTTACAATGTTACGAGTACTTATCAATAGAAGACCGCAATAGACATTGCACAAAAACAGGGCCACGCTGTTTTTCGTAGATACAGCGTGAGATGTTTTTATGCAAATCCGTAGCGAATTATTTACTTAAAATATACAATGACAGATAAAAGAGCGGATTTCTATTTGAACGCTGTCCATTCCGAGTGCACCACAGTATTTGCGTTCGGGTTATCCGGGTACAAATGTACAATGGAGCCGGCGGTCCGCGGGATTAGTCATTTCAATTGGACTTATCTCTTGTGTCTATTGCAATCTAAGTTGATTACCTCAACGAATCACTTGTAGGTCCAATTAGCTGTGCCCGCGACTTCGCTTGCGTGTAATTTAACAAATTATATAATGAATGCCTAAATTACTCGTTATTACATCAGCTATCTGCCAGTGTAAGTCCCGTCAAAATAGATGCAGCCGTTACAGAGATAGACAGGAATAAACATATACACGAACAGACATAACTATTGTAAAAAATGTTATTTTCTTATATGTATCATGTATTGTGTACCAATATGAATTTAGTAAAAAGAGGTTATTTTGATATAATATTTCAAACAGACACTCTAAGTTTATTTATTTGTATAGATTTGAAGGTCAGTACCTTAGTCACATACCACAACGTGTATGTGACTGCCTAGTTGGTCGTGTTGGTTGCAAGTGCGACTGCCGATCGGGAACTCCTGGGTATGATTCCCGAATCGAACACCGCACAATTTTCTAATGTAGATTTTCTAGTAGTGGTTAGGACTCTGGATATGTGCCCGATGCATGGCAATAGGCTCAACACCTATTACATAGTGAGACGTAAACGTAACCGGTGAAACGTGGGAGTGTCTTGAATTCCTCTGCCTACCTATTCGGGAATTACAGGCGTGAAGGTACGTTTACGTTTTTGGTAGTTAGAGTGCCTCGTTGTTCGAGTACTACTCTGCCTACCTATTCGTCTATAATGTTCGTTATGTTATTTTTCTTAAATATCATAGTAAACTTAAACTTGTGGTATCATCATAATACCTATGTAAATTTCCATCTCCTCTTGGACCATTTTTGAAACTATTCTATAGGTAAAGAAAATGCATCTTTAAGCCAACTATAGCATTGTTTACGAAACCATTCGCGTAAATTTTACGCGTATTAAAAGGACTCTCTGCATGCGCTAATATCACAGTGGACCTAAAGATAAATTAGATATCCATAAAATTAATAAACTCGCTCAAACTCTCAGTAAAACATTTTACATGAAACTCGTCCACTAAGTTTGCGCTACATTAAAAGTCGACAGAGCCTGTTACCTGGTATGTATTAATAAGTTTGGAAACTTGTGAGGGAGCGAAGTTGGAAATAAGGAAACCGATAATTTTAATGTTACAGTCACTTAATCGAGTAGTAAGAAGAATCGACAAGGTGTCGTGCAACTGATTCAGGCGATGAAATACAAGACTAGGCTGATACAATCAATATCAAAAGTACAAGCTGATTAGATAGTTTTCGCTATTTTAAATCCCTTACATAAAACATCATATTTATTCGAAAAATGGGGTGCATGAAAGGAGCCTCCACGAACGGCGATTACACATACTGCCCGGCGCACCCTGGATACTGGCGTCTAATCCTTTCACAACGATGGCTGACCATTCATGATCAGCTATCAACTCGACGAAGAAGAAGATTCGAAAACTACAATACGTTGGAAGGTGTCAAGTCTCTGTATCAGAAATAAAGCAATCTCTTTGATAACTAAGCATCTCACGGTAATATAAGAAGTCTAAACCGCCACAACAAAACGGAGGAAACTTCTGGAAATAGTCGTCCATTTGTCAAGCTAACCTAGTATTTACAGTGCTTATGTTTGGCGTAGTTAGTGTTAAATGGGTCGGGTGCTTAGTGCTTGAAAAGGCAAGATTTATGTAGCGTAAGAATGTGGCTGGTTACTGGTTAACGCCTAATTGCTCGGATTATTGGTCTCACCGTCTTGATACTGGTTAGTGTTTAGCTGTAAATTTGTACGGTGACTCTCGAGTCAACATTCCGAAAATCGTTTTTTCTCTGAATCTATAGAGGATAATGTTGTCTTTTACTTAAATTTAGTTGAGTAAGTACACGTGAAACTGTTCATATTATGGACATTCCATATCCAAAACCATAATAATCAATTCATTCAAGACTAGTAACTATTTTCTTACTTACGTGTGAATTGATTACCAATATTTTCTAAGCCATACAACATTATCTTAATATTTGTGGCACACATATGTCTCTTTCTGTATTTAATTACATAAAATATTCAGATAATTATTAACAGTTAAAAATACTTTATAAATGTACTCATCACATAATCTTGATAATCTTAAAAATTATAATAAACGAAATATATCTTGATACCGGTTTAAAATAATGTTGGAACAAGATCATTCTTCCGTCTCTACCATCGTTTCGTCCAGTTGCTTTGGTAAATTTACAACGTGCGCGGTGACTGTATATTATACAAGCGAACAAAACGTTTTGTTCATAAATTACATCAAACACAATAATGTCAGAACCATCTGTCCTTGATCAAAAGGCAATATTAACTATAAATTCACTAAGTTTTGCATCGACACGAAACAACTTTGCTTTTAGTTCAAATAATGTATGAAATTTGGTGACTTCTTGCGTATTTCGGTCAAGGCGAATAAAGTTTAGGCTGTAAGTACTGTGATATCATCATTACCAAGACTCGTAATATCACTTTAATGGGCACGAACCGATACGGATTCTAATGTACTCACTTTTTTTGCTACTGATTTTATCGGATGTTGATGTTTTTGATAAAGTAAAGAATTTAATGTTAAAATTAACAGAACTTTTCATTCATAATCACTGTTCATAGAATAAATAGTCAGTTATTTTTGTCGTAAAGCAGCAACGATTTCGGTGTTTATATTTAGGAGTTTTAAATATTTATTATTAGGTGTTTTAATTATTTATACGCAGCACATGGCGATTTTGCATTTTGAGTTTAAAAACAACATTGTATGTATTGTAACCGTAGGTATGCAGGACTTTCATATCTCAGATGGATTTATGTTTTCAAGTTTACTCAACGAACTGGACGGATCAACGTTGCTCGAGAGGTGGCATCAAATTATTGGAAACAGACGATTGTTGTTGATGGTTTATCACGAAATTGAACTATGGTGTTCTGGAGTAAATTTTCGTTACTATCATGTTAAAACTCCTAAAAAAATATATGTTTCTCTTTAATGTGTTGTCCAAAATATTATATTAACACAGTAATGAAAGGTAGCAGAGCATTTATAAGATAATTATTAATAATCATATGTATATAATTACCCCAAAAGCTAACGTGATCAATGCGAGTTCCGAATTACTGAAACAACAATCCCTCGAGGCGCTGCCGCAGGTTTTATTTTAATAATATACCGTGTACGCTATGAATATAAAGAAAAACGAGATTATTAGGTAATTCCTTAATATTCAGCAATATATTTTTTGAACTCTACACAGATTTCGTTAGATGATTATTCTGTATTATTTCCATTAAGCTGCTGAATTACAATAACATTTTAAATAATCTATTTTACTTACGATTGTTCCTGTTTAGTTTTTTTTTTTTGTAAAAAAAATATATTTGAAAAAATAAATAAAATCCACAGAAACACTATTTCAGTTTGCACCGTTCACTTAGAAATCACTCACAAGTTCCAAATTTCTGACGTCACTAAAATCACTGAAAGTTCATTTGATGTATCATTTATTTCTCATCCATTAAAAAAATACTTGACATTTTTAACGCTACAATATATTGACTCTATTGTTCATTCGAAATATAATTGTTTAGTTACAATCACTTTTCTTTACCGCAACGTATATTCGATGATTAATTACGTCGTTTAATTTTAATTCAATAAAATAACCGAGTAACTTTTCATTGGTGTAATTTATTCGTTAAAAGTTTTTCTATATTCATTGAACATAGTGGCAAATGTTCATGTAAAATGTCTGGATGTTTTTCCGATCGCGCCGGCTCGCGTGTTGAACCGACGAGCGATAACATCCCCAACGACACATGCACCGAGCTCCGCAGCCCGATGGGAACTGAGAGGCGTACAATACCTGCAGAGGCACGCACACTGCTGCACGCCACGCAAACACGTAAAATTCAACTTAGCGATTTAAAGCACCGTATTCACGCGTGGCTGTTTATTTCGTTCCTACGCCCTTTTGTGCGTTATTTTTTTTAATTTTTGTTGCGTTATCTGTTCATAGATTTGTGAGTTTCAATTGAAACTTATTATAACACTTCATTTCGTTTCGATTTCTGTTTGAATTATTGCAATCTTATTGCGTTAAATGCAAAATTATTTTAAAATTAAAGGGCAATTTATAAACGTCATTATTTTAAACGAAGTAATATATTTTTATAAGAGACGTAACACAGTTAAAACTTTCGCTCGGAAATTGTATAATCTATTTCTTTCCAATTTTATGGACTTTGTAGCGCTTCGAAAAATATATAGAAGTATGATTTATTACTTATAATAAATATAGTCAAACGATTTGTAATTAAAATTATTGACTTGTACCATTCGTATCGTCTATTACAATAGTTATAATTGTCAACCATTGATTGGATGTTTTGATGATAGTAAAGTCACAGCATACTACCATATTCAGTATATAGTTAATCAGCAACTATAATAAGTATTGCTTTTAAAAACTAGAACTTGAAATATTTATTCACTATGATATACAGAAGTGATATACCAGAGCATAACAACCGTCAGAAATTAATGAGTCAGCTGCTTTCAAACAATAATAAATACAATAAAAGTAATAAAAATGTTTTTGCTCCTCATCTCACTCACCTTGGTCGTGTCATTCTTGATAGTCTCTTTATCTCCTATGCAGAGACTACATCAGATAGCAGAAGACATTTAATATACATACTTCTCATTTCTCACTAAGAAATACTAATTTACTACAAAACCGGACCAACCATATGTAATTATTGCTCATGAATTTGTTTTCGTGGGGATCTGATCCCATAACCTGCTCAGCTGTCAAGGTCACTAATAATTATGCAATCTTTAATATCAATGACTATTTAAAAATCAACAGTGTCGACGTTGATTATATCATCCGTTAGGAGCGGCTGTAAAAATATTATAAAATGATATTTTAACTATTATGTTTACAATAACACCTTTGATCTAATACCTACACGTAGATCAAAGATCGATCGTAATCGTAAAATTGTTTACATTGTAAGAAAAAATTACCTACATCCGAATAATATATAAGAAAAATATGGCCGAAACATCGTAATTTTGTTTATAACAAAAAATATTTTAACAGACGACCTTTTAAACATTTTGATGCCTTTGTGAAATTCATTGTTTGATGTTATATAAAATGGCGTTATGCTATATATTGTAGCGTATTAATTGTATCCTTAATATACTAGTCTTAAATTATAAAAGATTCGGGAACTATTGGGAATTATTCGGGAACTATCGGGAACTACGCTAGAAGTTGTCAGTGTAATAGCTGGTATATAGTTTTCTAAACAAAGAGAGTAATAAATTTCAGCACAAAGATTCTAATACAGATCTAATCCAAATGTTCGTTCAGATGTCCGACTGGGGAGAGGACAAGTTTATTTAAGAATGTTGAATTTAATATACAATTTCAGTATCTGTCTCATTTTTAAAATAAACAGTCTTCTTATGCGATTGACTTTGACTACTGTTTCTTGAAATTGTACTGGCTAATTTTAATTATTAGTAACAAATCGTACGGTACCCACGATTCTCAATTTTTTACCTGCGTTGAAATGTTTTATTCAAAAATAGTTAACGTGCTATATGAAAAGTTTTTATTATTCTCGATATACCTTCGCTGAGAGTAGAAAATAATTTCCGCTTTCTGTTTTAATTTTTGGTACATGAATCGCACTTGCGAGAAGTCTTGTTGCGCTTAACGCGAAATTGTGTCTAGGAACGAGCGTACGAGTAATATTAATTTTCAGAGAAAACTCTAAGATGTCAACGAAAATACATAAAATAATTATTTTTCATTAAAAGTTTCCTCACTGGTAATTGATCATAACATAAAAATAAAATGCAACACATAAAAAGAAATAGAAATGTTTGAACCTTTTTGTATATTATAATTACAATGTATAAGCACCCTTATTACATGTCCGTGGCATCATCTCATAGAATTATGCAAACAGAAGCGGCAAACATTATTATTCTAAGGTAGACCTGTTTTCTATAGAAAATATTTATTTAGGGGAAGGCGCATCATAAAGAGCCTCACGTCAATTTACTACTGAACGATAAAAACCCAAATACGACCTCAGAACGATACTGGCCTTTGAGAAATAAACATTTACAAAACGTCACTCGCTGACGAAAAGTTTCGCGTGATTTTAAATTTGATTTTGGAACTTGTTTTGTGTACGCTTAATTTGTCTACCTAATAATCGAAATGAGGTATTAACGACTTAGCTCATTAACATGTTAAATAGTTGCAATATATTAATAGAAATTAAGTAAATTTTGGTACTTCCTTTTAAGCATTTTTTAAATTAATATTAAAAATGCGGTCACGTACGGCCATACCAGACTTACGCGCTCAGATTCTTCGAATTCCAGGCCCCCATAAACGAATAAAGAAATCAAATTATTGTCTATTTATTATAAAAAAAAGTAGTACATAGTTACTGTCTTTACGCATGTCATAATACGTTTAATAAAGTTAGAAGGTTTGGTTAGACATACATACATTTTTTTTATAATATGGAAGTAGAGGTCGGGCATGCAGGCCACCTGATCGTAAGTCGCTACTGCCAACCATGGACATCTGTGATCGACCCCAGATAAATCGACCACAAGTGACCCTCTGACCCTGAGGACTAAAATGGAATGCCTCGAAAAAGTGTGTCTCCCTTATCACGCCCTTCAAGCCATAACACAGCAGCGTTTAACACTGCTGTTATAAGGCAGAAATAGGCGTGGCGGTGGTGCGGCCGGAGTCGAACCACATGTGTACATTCCCAGGATTCGAATGAGCTTTATTTTTGTTCAATATTACATGAAATCAGTATGTAATATTCATTAAAATTAAATTTCAATAAACAATATTAATTAAATGAAAAGCAATTTTTTCATTACTCAACCGCATTTCTAAAGTTTAATGATTTACCTTATTTATTACGGAAGGCATACAAAATTACACAAAATTAATATCCAAAATTATTAAGGAATACACGGAAAAAAGGGTTTTAGTCCTGAGCACCATCGAATTTACCCTAAACTAAGCTTGTTTCCTACTCATGAAAAACATGTTCTTCTACAATGTTTCTAATCCATATTAAACTGAGAATTAACATACATAATATTAAATTCTCTTCAAAGAATTTTTAACTTTATCTCTTATTATTAGAGCACACATTCGGTTAGCTCTAATTGCACTACTATTTGTGGCGGAAATCAATTGTTAATAAAACAATATACTCGTATGTTTGGGTCTAATTGAAGGAGTGTTCGTTACCGGTCCACGTGTATAATAGACACGACCATTTCAGTAAGTACTAAAACTGTACCATCGTCTATGTTATGGACTTCAGATAAGACATAAACGTAATAACACGCCCCTAACGCCAGAAGACGTAGGCAGGTGAGTTTTATGCAATACTTTATTTTACCTGTTGACGTTTACGTCCGGCTACATAATAGGTCGTGAGCCTATTGGCATACAACAGGCTAATACCCAGAATCCAAGCCACTACTAGAAAATCTAAACTAGAAAATATCCAATAGTGCTGGACTCGGGTTTGAACCCAGGAACTGTCGATTATCGAAACACGACTAACGAGGCAGTCAATTATACTATGGTAAGATACATGTTCATTAAATATATAATTTACCATAAAATATATAATCGTAGTGACATTACTGCTCCATATCAGCTCTATGGTCAGTGTGATTGGTTGGAATAATTTCGTCATCACTGTCAATACAAGGCTTAACCTGTCAATGTTGCGAAATACCTTATTATTCTCCGCTCGGAAACAAAAGAATTAATATACATTATTATCACTTGGTTCCACTTGCTTCTTAATACCATTATCGTGGTTAAGTTCAGAGACTCTATACCATTCGCAATGCACTTAGTCGAATAACTTTGTGTGTGCAAGGATTTTTTTTGTATACGGAACGATGCTATAGATGAAAACAAATCAAAGCACATTAAAATTACTAAAAAAACCAACAAACTTGCATACTATTAACGTTGTATAGAATCTGAACACAAAAAACCGTGGACGATACGCAGTGGTGGTCGTTAGTACTTAGAGAAACTAGCAAATAATGAATATGTATACATGTTCATGGCTGACAAATAAAATATTTCATTAGTAAATTCCTTTGGCTATCAATCAAGGTAAATACAGGCGTAACGTAATAATAATATTTGTCAACATATACAATTTAGTAAGATCAAACACTGTTTTGCAAATATTTGACATAAAGGTTGAGGACGTCTGCTTTGCCATGTCGTTCTTAAAGAACAACATATAACACAAACATATAACTAGCTGGTAATCAATATTAGAAAAACAACTAGAGATATGTTCATTACATAAAAAAATTGAAATTCGTAATCAAAGTTTCCAATCCCATTCTCTACCACCTCTACATAAGGTACAACCGCATACACACAACACAATTATGTAATGTATCTCTCTGTGTTTACGTAGGCTTTACATCCGTCATTTCCACCTCATTAGTTGAGATAAACAATAGGATCGGCACGAAGGTAAGCCACCCTTGTCGGCGCATGTGCTCGTGTGTACCTACCCCTCTATCATTGACACATCCCCTCGGGGATATACGGGAAATATGGATAAAATACATACATGTATTAACACCATATCTAATACGTGTAATTAATTAGTGGAAGAATAAAACGTATAAAATATATATTAAGCAACATGCGGGATATATGTTAGATGGAAAGTGCAAGACATAAAATGTAGAGTTCTCTGGTGTGTAAGGATAGAGGTGTATAAAGATAGAATAAAATCCATTCGAATACAGGAAATAGATAAGCGAGGATACAGGTAATAGATAATAGATTTATTTCAAACGTAACATCACGCCTACAATCACCGAAGAAGTGGGCAGAGCAGTTTAGTACACTCCCATGTTTCATCGGTTACGTTTACGTCCCACCATTGAACAGGCGGTGAGTCTATTGCCATAGACCGGGCACATGTACAGCCTTCGAGGCGCTATTAGAAAATATATTTTAGAAAAGTCCCATAGTGCTTAATCGGTTATAGCTCCGGCTGTCGTGCTTGCAACCGACACAATCAATGAGGAATATTGTAGAGTTTTGAAGTGATATATGGATAATATTACATGATTTTTTTAATCCTGGAAAATAAACATTTATGTACTTTTTCGATAAAGGATTATTAATTTTAATTTTGAATTCTTAAATGTCAATTTTTTTATTAATTTTTTAATATTTTAATTCTCTAGTTTTTAATTTCTTGATTTTCAAATTTTTAATTTATGATTACATGTATTAATATGAATTGTAATTTGTGTATAATAGTTTATAAGTCTTAAATTATAATATGAGCCATTGTTGCTTGTCTGTAAAATAATAATTATTATTAATATTACCTTTTGTGTATATCAGTACTAATCTTCCTTACCATCCGCCTTCTAAATCCAATAAGATACATTTCTCCCTTAATTAGTCTGCAAACAATTAGTAGACGTTCAAAATATCGATACTCCAAATAATTAATTGTAATCTCAAACCACTATTTGTGTACGATTCCAATTAATTAGTTAGTAAAATCAATGCTTCGCCGGTTTTCGTCGGTGTGCATTGAAATTTTAACCAATGTTTTGTCTGTAAATAGAGTGAGGTCATGCATAATGTCTCATTAGAGGGCATGGAAGTGAATGTCCGCAGCTAAAACAATATTTTGGTTAGTTTCTCGTCTGGAATATGTGATAGAGCTAAGGGTGGGAACAATTTTGAAAACCGAATAGCATTTTTAAATCTCAAATATTTAAATAAAGATCAAGATACATGTTTTTTAATATTCCCAAAAAATTAACACTTAATATTACATTAAAATTTTATCTATTTCAAAAATTTTAATACCTATCGTTCACGGATTTATGAAGTCCTGTTATGATGATTGTACCATTTCGCCTAGTCCAGTACAGGTCAGGCAGAGGGCACAGCATGACAATATCCTTATTTTCACACACGTGACTCGTAATACCCATAAAGCCTTCAGTAGTGAGCAGTACTTTCAAAACAATCTTCAACGACCACATAAAGTAACATTCGTGTAAGAATTGTGCCGGAAGACGAGGCCAGCTAAACGCCCTATCCCACAACAAACATCGCCAATAGAAAAGTTCTGTGCCATATTTACTTTCGCTGTACCAAAATGTAAGTTGATTTACGCGCGGCTCAAGTTATCGCCGATTCGATGACCGCTCGAGTTTTGCACCGGGTCGATTCACCTGTGTTTTTTGAGGATGGCTTGACTAGTGTCCTGCCCATACCAGATCCATAGCTGCGGTAGAGCTGACATATAACTTAATCATGTAAGTATACACATATGCACATGGAGATTGACAAAGACGCAATGTCACAAAGAGAAACGCTTGTAAGTATATAGTTTACATAAAGAGTTGTGTGGTTTATGAAAAAGCATATACTTGTCTCTGGTATATAAAACTTATTGCCTGTAAGAATTTAGTTATTAAATTTTTAATATTTTTTAAGGATATTTTATAAGAATAATCTTAATATTCTTATAATAAAGCAGTTTGATTGCTTGACTGGTTGAGAATACGAAACTGATCGTAAGGTCCTGCGTTCGAGTCCCGAATCGGGTACTGATTTTCAGTACAGCAATGCGCTTAAGCCCTATTCCATGGTAAGAGTTAAACGTAACCGATGAAACGTGAGTATATGCTACACTCCTCTGCCTACCTCTTCGGGGATTACAGGAATGATTTACGATTTATTTTAATTTATTATTTGACTGTAGTCTGTCCTGGCACTAGTCAAAAAATACAACCACAAGAAGCTTGCATTAACAGTTCTAAAATATAAATGGTCTAAAATGACTATTATTATGTAATTACTAAGTGATGTTCAAATTATTAATTAAACATTTAACATATATAAATTAATCAAACTAAAGTACGTGCCACACTCTCTATAAACGTTGTTTCCGTTTTGTATATTTGCGGTACTAAATATTAATATAGTTTCTGAACATTATCCAGTAATAATATAGTAAGTAAAAAAGCTAAGACGCTCTAAGGTCCTTGTATCTTGAGCCATACACGAGTATCGCCGGCGGAAGCAAAATGCCGAGCCGCGGCCATCTATCAATGTCGGTGAAAATTCCGAAATTCCGAGCAATCGATAACGGCCGGCGACTGGAATTTAACGATTAGTGAATTACAAGTTGCGTTATTAAATACAGTTTCCAATAAAAAAAAGTACTTATATACCTATAGAAAATAAATTATTTTACATTTACACATACAAATGGTAATAAAAGGGGGCGAAGAAAAAGAAGTTGGTCAGTTCTGTGCGGATAGATGTATTTGGTACTCGATGCCCTATGCCTATTCCGTAAGGGATCTTGCATGGCGACATAATTATTGATACACAAACTGTCATTACGCCCAAAATAAGTAGCCTGTATCTCCGTAAGAGGTGGACAGAGGAATGAAATCCACTTCCATGTTTTACCAATTACGGCTACTATACAGTTTAGAATAAATAATGAGTATTTTGCCAAACACCGTGCACAAATCCAGACTCAGGGCCACTATTACGCTTTTTAAGTAAAAAAAATGTATAATGTAGTATTGCCCCAGGACCTCTCGCTGAGGAATCGCTTTTGTAACCACTGGACTAAGAAGGCACTTAGATTTACAAATAATAAACAATAATCTTATACTAATAATATTTCTTCGATAACTGTATTTGTATAGTCAATAACTATATTTGGATAGAAAATTTATACTTCCCGTTGTTTAATTGGAGTCCAAGATAATATCGTGCCTAGTTCTGAAGTCGCTCAGTCGTAATTCGGCGAAGTTATTTCAGGCTTATAAATGAATTCGATTGGAAATACTTTTTCCATTTCAATGATATTTTGCAGTTTGTTCAAATTACAAGTATCGAATAAGATATTTTCATAAAACCGAAGGTACGAGTGTTATTGAAAGCCACTTTGCTTGTGATAGGTGCGTATGTTTATACATAATTTGGAAGGATGAATAATTCTTCACGATTACCAGTTATTATCATAATTACTGTTTAATAATATTAATTGAACGCCTCGTTGTTCGTGCTGGTTGCAAGTGCGATTGTCGATCAGGAGGCCCTGCGTTCAAATCCCGGGCCGAGCACTACTGGATCTATCTATCTAATAGAATTTTCTAGTAGTGGTTTGGAGTCTACGTCCGGTGTATGGTAATAGATTCACCGCATATTTCAAAATAGGATGAAACCATAACAGATGAAACGTGAAAGTGTACTGCATTTCACTGCCTATCTCTTCGGGGATTACAGGTGAGATACGTAAAATATATGTACTTTACTCTACATATAATACACATGTATTCAATGTGCCTAAATTAAAATACCTGTAATAGAATTATTGTAATTTCTAGAATATTATGCGGTATCGCATCAATCAACCCGTTAACCGAGCAATTTCAGTTCGAAATTCAACACAATTCGTGTTAAAGTCAGATAGCTGACCACCTTGATTACATATTTCGCGCCTTTGCTAACGAAAGTGAACGAATCTAAACATATCTTTCAATTTCGGAACTTCTTCACATCAATTAACTTATTATTTCTGAGCCATGATCACCGTAACTTCAAAATACAGAATATTCCCACGTTTCACCGGTTACGTTTACGTCCTACTATGGTAAAGGTGGCGACCATATTGCCATATATCCAGACTCCGAACCACTACTAAAATATTTTGTAGTGTTCGACCCGGGAATCGAACCCGGACCTTCCCGATCGGCAGTCGCACTTGCAACAAGAACGATCAACGAGGCCGAGGCCAATCACCGAACATCGTTAAATGTTTGTACTGTTCTATGTTTGTTACTGACAAAAATTAAAACATCGTAGAGGTGGAAATTATTTTCAATCTACTCTCCAAGTAGACCTTGAGGCGGAAATATTATAATTATACGATTTTTTTCGTTGAAGATATTAAATACCACTCATTTAGGTAAAATGAGTGGTAAAAATGTTAGAACGAATATTCAGTTCGCCTCAGGCTGTACCGTCGCTACATCCATTTCTAAAGCAGAGCGCTGGTCGTTGAAATATGTCTGTTTTGGTTTGGGTCGATTTTCAGTTACACGTGAACCGGAGAGGCGGGAGTTTCACAACTCAGGGGTAGTTGAGCGTCTTGCACTAAACTCTACCTAATCCATCGCCTTAACAACGAGTCATATTAAAAGTCCTGTTGTTATTAATTAGTTACCACTCAGGCCCCAGCGCCCGCCCGTCTCAGACGTGTCGTGCGTTGTGTCCCGAATTTTTTCTGTAGTCTCGCTTGCGCGG
>DWEI01000845.1:0-19061 GCA_018245875.1 Mysoria ambigua | reverse complement strand
TTCTTCTGCCTACCTCTTCGGGGATTACAGGTGTGAAGTTACGCAACATAAGTTATCATTATAAAATAATACAAAATATCTCCTGTCCTATCCCGTTTGAAATATTTAACAAAAGAAAACCATAAATCGTATCCAAACAAGTACAAAATAAACAAAATTAATAAACGTCACTCTTTCAGAGTACAAATGCTGTCTAAACTTTGAACCGACCACTTAATTCAAAATATTTCCTCGATCGTTCAAACAACCAATTAAAACTAAGAAACTCCGTTTAGAAAATCTACCATCAACGAGAATGGAGGGCAACCTTCAGTCAAGCGCAGAAAGATGACGTTAAAACTAAATTATTACCGAGCCGCCGCTTACCCGCTCCGTGGCTATTCAATTTCCCGAGCTATGCATCTCTGTCGTCGCATCGCCTTTGACTCTGACTGCATATTTTATACAATCCTTTCATCAAAACGCCGCGGAAAGCGCTCTAGTAATTTTTCCCGCGCGCGAGCGAGACAAAACACAGGGTGTCAAACAGCGGTGGGGATAAGACGGCAAAGCTCCCGCAAAGTACACAGAATGCAAAAATGGCGCGGCGACGAGTGACAAGGTGTCAGAGAGGGGGGCGCGACGCGTCACGGAGGCTCAGTTGAACGCCGACCGCCGTACGTGGTTTACGTATTGTTAGTACACGCGTTAGTGACTTGTGCATGATGTGCTGACACGGAGATTGGATCGTGAAGTGATTTATTGTGTGTGATTTACATCTCTAAACTGGAGAGAGAAAACGTTTTGTGGAGCAATATGCTCACGTCCAGCAATCAGTACTTGCGACCGGATTACCTGTCGCCCCTGCCAACCACGGTAAGTTCGCAAACTTTGTATGGTAAACACCAAAGCGCCCGCGGTTGAAAGCGACCAAGCTTACATTATGGGAAAATTTGAAAGTGTTTTCCTAATTTTAAACCACGAACGTTCTTTTAATATTTAAATGATTTAAGGCAGTAAAGCTACTGATGTTCGAGTGTGCATATATTACAATATAAGCAAAGCTAATCATGAATAAGTTAAAAAATGTAAATAACTATTTCGTTTCAATTTCTATCATTTAATTACTATTTCAGCAAGATTTTATATAGCTTAAAAATGAACTCCATGGAAATCAAAAACTCCATTGCCCCTATAAATTTTAAAATGAATTTAAACATATTGTCTCGACACACCAATTATATAAATAGGTATTACGTTAAAATATTTAGTAAATAAAGTCACATCTTGCAATTTTATTACACAAAAAGTAGGCATTCCGTGTACAATTAGAAATGTGTAATACAGTCTTAGTTTTTTAAAATATATGTACTATGTACTATCAAACGTCTCGGATATATTAAATGTAAAAAACAAAAACTAAATAGCATATTTACAAAACTAATTAATGGTACGCATACAGACAAGTGAAAAAATTGATATAAAAATTGAATAAATTAAGCGAATGATAAATGCTGCCATAAAATATAATAAAATAGTAATATTCTTTCAAGGAAGACATTCAATTTAAAATGATTAATGGCAAAGTAGATATTTAACTGTTCTATTGCGTTCGGATGTTTTATTTTAATGTACAAGTGTAAAAGTTAAGTTTTAGGACTTGAGGCAATGTTTTAAAGTCAAATATATATTATTAAAAACTTATGAAACTAATGTTTTTCACGTTGAAAATATCGGGTGTTTAACAGTTACCTTTAAGTTACAGTAAAATTACACGATGACCATGTTTTCGAACCGCAGCTCCACATTATATTTTATCCACATTATAGTTTGTTTTTTTCTCTTGTATTTATTGTGCCCAGTTTTTATGTAATTCGAGTACTTGTCTTTGTATTATAATATTTATTAGTTTATAGAATCCTAACGTAAGACATTATTGTTTTAATTATGAATTTTAAAAAGAGTGTCTTGCTCAACACTCAATTTACTTGGTCGCGATGAAACGTGAATCTCCGCCATGAAATATTTATAACTTGACATAATGACGAATTAAATTAGCCAATTCCCGCCAAATTGCCAAAATTATGTTGTAAATTTACATTAATTATATTTATCGCTGTCGTATCAGTAATTCACAGACGTCCAATTCACATTTTAAAAATGTAAAATGTATTTAATAACATCTTTATTGCGTTGTGTAATGTATAATAATACGTCTAGCAAGTTACATGACGCAAAGACAAATTAATTAGAAAAGTAGAAAACAGTTATACTATTATTAGTTATAGTTATAGTTATTATAGTTAATTAACATGAACATTTCATTAATTTATGTGTAATAAAGGAAGTAATGTAATAAAACAGTTTAAATGGCGAATGTTATGTGATTTGAATAAAAATTTTAATTGATAATGTCAAGTTCTATAGATTGTAGTATAATAATGGAATTAATAAAACACCTTGGCAAAGAATTCAAGGTTTGGCTGTAAATAAGACAACAACGATGCATGGCTGCAAGATGGTGTGATAACTTTGCTGTGCATTTTCTTTTTAATGATTTGACAAGCTGGCGTTTGGTCTAAATCTCGCCTGGGAAACGTAGTTACGACCGAAATTGGACACATGCCTAAAAAGCCTGTTTATCATTGTTGTTTATTGTTTACTCTGTATAGTATGTAGCTCAATAGTATGTAGTTTTGGGGAGAATATAAGTTTAATATCAGGTGTAATATTAACCTTAAGTAACACAGAACTAGATTAAATACTAACTTATCGCTTGAAATGACACATTACTAGTAGAAAATATGTACGATTGCATATAGCTATATGGTTTAGCTAATATGTATATAAAATAAAGAACAAAATTAATGATTTTCAATCTTCAATCTTCATCAAAAGAATTGGCTACGGAATCGAAATAAAAAAAATTACATGTAGTCATAAATTATAAATGTATTAAGTAAACAATTACAAACGTAAAACTGGTAAGAATATTTACTCATGCAGCTCATTGTCATCAATGATATAGGTAATTATTATTGACGGGACGGAATTTGTTACATAATTTTATTTTGGTTTCGTGACAATGACATGTTCATATGAATAGTTGATTTGAAATCATTTGTAGACATTATTAGAAAAGACCTTTTGAGAGCAAAACAACAAATTACGTCATTAATGTGGATTTTTGAAAACTTTTGAATCTTTTTCTAAAGTCATGAAGCAATGTTGATGTACATAGGTAGTTGTGTTTTTATTAAATATGCAAATGACATTAACGGACTGAAACTCAAACGACTGTATTTTGATCCATTTGTCAAAAAAAAACTGTACATTTACATATATGATTTCATAAAAAAGTATTCCTATATTAAATACATTTGATCAAATTATGACTTAAGAATATACTAATTGATTTTACGCACGGTATTTTATGCATGCTATTTTTATTGTTGAACGAAAAACAACCGTTTAAGCTTTTACAACGAAATGGTTATACCTATGTAAATTTTACAATTTTACTTTAAAATATTCGTATAAAATGATTGTACGGTGAGCATACAAATATTATCTTAATATATACAAAGATATATAAAATTATGTAATTAATTAATGTGATAAATTATATGAGACAAAATTCATTTTCATAATAGTGAAACTATTTTAAATAATTCAAGTCGAGTCGAGTATTAGTCAGTTTTTTTTGCAAAGAAATGGAAAAACAAGTTAATACAATAAAAATATTTTTTATTAAAGAAAATTCAATTACCCCTTATCTCAGCGCGCTCAAATAAATCTCTAGAATCAACGACCTCGTTAAAACTGCCATTTGCACGCAAACACTGAACAATGGCACAATAAACATAAAACAAAATCATCCCCCAAATACTCATTCAAACTAACGCCGCCGTGATAATAGACGTGACAGTGCGGCAAGTCCGGGCGCGCCGCAAATTCAGCGGCACAAATTGGCCTTTTCACTGCGAGATTACATCATGCGGGAGCCGAGTGAAATGTCAAGCGGGGCCGACGGCTGCCAGACGCGCGGATAATGGCGCGTCGGCCGCGTGATTGGACTCCCTCCCCCGCCAACCCCAGCCTCTAGCCCTCTTTGTGCCGTCAGTCGCAACTCGACGTTTCATACAGATCTCTTTGTTGCAGCTCGACGCGAAAAAGAGTCCCCTCGCGCTCCTGGCCCAGACCTGCAGCGCTATCGGTGCTGATACACCCAATCCCAAGCTGATCTCCGCTGCGGAAAAGGCCAGCAAGAAGTACGACGAGAAACCCGCACACATGGACAACAAGCCTAGTTTCAAGCCTTACGAATCATGCCTCACGGCTAGAGAAAAAACTAGAACGCCCGAAGACAGAGCCTCTTCGGTCAACGCCCATTCGAAAACTCCGTCTTCGAAGGGTAGCGCATCGACCACTCCAGTACAAGCGCGCTGCGGAAGCAACCAGAGTTCTTCATCGCAGAGAACGTCGCCACCGGCGCATCGCAAGACGCCGTCTGAAAAATCTGATGAAAGGTCAAGCCCACTCCATTCGCCATTACCAACCAAATCGAGTTCGGATTCCACTAGTTCGGCATCTAAGTTACCTTACACGCCTAGCTCTCTACCGTCCAGCATAGACACCAAAGAACATTCTAGCTTCAAACCGAGTGTACCTGTCACATCGTCCGCTTTCCTTGGCGGAATGCATCCATCTGGATTTCCTCTGCCAATGGATCTAATGACCAGCAGTTTGATGGCAGCTCAACACCATGCGTTGAAAAACGGATTAAACCCCTATTTAGCATACGCTAGAATGAAGGCACCCGGTAGTGATTTGGGAATTTGCAGAGATCCATATTGTACTGGATGCTCCTTAAGCTCACATTTGCTCAAATCTGCTGTCTGTCCAGCGGGATGCTCACAGTGCGATCACGCCAAAACACCTTTTCCTTTGCCTACCGGCCACCCTGCCGCAGCAGCGTATGCTCATGCTCAGCTAGCAGCCTTAGCCGCTGCTTCGCAACTGCCCTTTGTGTGCAGCTGGATGGCTGGGGATTCTGCGTACTGCGGCAAGAGATTCGCGACGTCCGAAGAACTGTTGCAGCATTTGAGATCTCACACTGCTAGCGGTGAATCAAGCCCAAGTCTGTCCATGTTGAGTGCCACTCATCCATTATTACAACGGACATACCCAACACCGCCTTTGTCTCCTCTGACACCACGATTCCATCCGTACAGCAAGCCATCTCATCTTGTCTCGTCGCCGCCGCTCCCATTCCCGCTGCCACCGCACCCGTCTCTTGCGGCATACTTCCCCTCTTACCCGCTGTTCGGGCCGCGACCTCTTCATCCTTGAGGACCGTCGGCGCTCCACGCACATAAGAAGGGGGGCGCCGATCACTAACGCCCATGCCAAAAGGACAATCTGGATTGGAGAATGTGTACATATAAGTTAGTGTTCTCCAAGTTTCCAGTCGGCTCATATCATCAACGGACGTGACGCCCTACGGGGCACGACAGCTGTGATCTCTAACTTGTAATATTCATAGTGTTTTAGCGCACTGTACGAGCTCGCCTCTACGCTTGGTACCGCGAGCGCGGATCATATTTTGTAGTTAGACTAACGAAATTTTTATGTACCAAATCTATAGCGTATAATTCAAATAGTTTTTTTTTTAATTTAAGTTGTTGCAAATAATTTAGTGAGGATTGTTAATAATATTGTGTTTGTATTTTTTTTAATTGCCACGTTTTTAGTATTACGACCATCTACGCTGACGTCACATGTTTTTTTAAATTAAGAATACTAAGCGATAAAGTATATGTTGAATCATGAATGTTACCGTCGTTAATGTTCTTTTTATTTGTGTAGCGACTTTCCATTTTCGAACTGATAAGATCTCGATGGGTTTCGGACACACTTTAATTTAAAATTTACATTTAAACGCTTGCTTAATGGCACTGTGTTTTCTGAGAATCATTGAGAATAAACTATTGATGATAAATATAAATCGTAAATGTATATTATGTGAATTAATAATTGCGTGTACTAGATTTCTTGTAAAGGACATCGTAATCTGCAATCGATATCTGTTGACATAAATTTGTTGTTATAAAGGAGTAAAAATGGATAAATATACGTAAATATTTAATTTCAACTGCTTGTTTTTTATTCATTGCCGTCTCCAATGTATAACATGAAATTAGTAGGTAGAAAATCTATTTAATAAGATACGCCGAAACTGCGAAAATTGAAATTGATACAATGTAATAAAAATGTTCAAAGAAACCATAGCAAATATATTTCATTTTAACAGAGATTTAATTCAATATGGACCATAAAACAAATTGCTTTCTACTTAGCGAAGTGGTATTAGTCGACCGAACTTTATTGATCATAAAATTTAAGTATAATATTACGATAAAATTATTCGGCGTCGTCCATTAGATACAATGACACAGAGTAGTAAGTGGTCGTATCAGAAAATGTTAAACCAGTAGCAAACAAACCATATAATTTTTTTATCTATGTAGATTAAAGCGAATAGCAAATTATTGCCGTGGATGATACCAAGAACGTTTTATTGTAGCAAAATTTAAATTTATTAAATGAATAAAATATAAAAAGCAGAAACATTTATATTACACTTATGAATAATTATATTAACATTTATTAACAACGAAACCTCGCAACACGAGAATCATTTAAATTTCCTATTTAATGAAATGAAATTTTAATGCAACAAATTATTTTTAATCGTCTTATTCTATTCAAATCACTTAAAAAATGGTAATATATTTAATAGCTTTTTGTATTCGATTTACATAAAAGAATTGATAAATACCCTTGACGTGAAATCGCAATACAATGCAACTTTCAATTATTTTAAATTTCAAATGTAATAAAACACGAATTAACACTTCATTAGTTGGTAAAGTATATGTAAAAAAACGATCATTCAATGCCACATTTTAGCATTGTTACATTTATAATGTAATAGAAATGTATTTTTATTTAAATAGCAAGGTAGATTAGGGTATCTGTGAGTTAAATTCCTGGCTTTTAAAGGCTCGCGTGTGGAAATGACAGATCGCAGGCAGCCAGCGCAGCGTCCGTCTTGGCCGTAATTATTTCATCGCCGCAAGCGAGACCCAGCTTTCATAACACACCGTACAGATAATAACCACAAATCATTTTTCTCGGTGCATGAGTCAACTTTGCAAAGCCATAATTAGGTACGGCTTCCACTATAATAAATTATAAGCAATTTATCTGTCCGTCTGTCGCCATACATCACGAGCCGTGGTGCATTTACTAGCGTTGAAATATTATGACCGATGTGTATGGTGGACGCGCCATTTGTTGACGCCTTAATATCACCAACGCTATCATCTTTCATGTTAATGTTACGATTGTGTAGTAACTGTGAATAATGGGGTATGCAATTAAACGGATTGTCTGGCCAAATATTATTGCAATTGGACGTTCCATGTCGCGGATGAATTTCAACTGTTTTGTTAACGTCATGCGTCAGTGTGCGATTACTAGCCGAACGACTGTTGTTGGCCCTTTAATCTGTGCAGTAAAACGTACATGAAACACTCGAAGCAAAAAAACGCCCTCTTATATTTCTGGCGGTACCTTGACAATGTAAGCAAAGTAGTTACGTTCAAGTATCTGTAAAGTTATTTCACGAAGGTCGACGGCAGGAGGAAGGGGGAAAAATATCTTCCGTTTTTTATAAAAAGATTCAAAATGGTTTAAATTATAATCAGTAATCAATAATTTCAGATACGTTAACTAGCAGCTTAAATCGAATTAAATTAAGGGTGTAGGAAATATTATGGATGGGATGCCTTAGAAACATATTTTATCTCAAACCTATGTCTTTTGCAATTCTTGTGTAAATAGCGTAGTCTAGGTAACATACTTTATTGACTGGGAATTCACAGAAGTTACAAAAATTAAATATTTCACACAATGACTTTCAATCTTGACTCGTATTTTTATAATTAACAGTGCTTCTGAATTTTTATTAGAGGGCGTCTTAATAGCTGGTGGGAAGCGGTCAATAAAATGTTGGCTGTCACTCACTGTGAAGACTCCCCACCTACACCATCATTACCAGCCTATTGCCGTGAACTGCTTGACATAGGCCGTCCCTGGGTGGTTACGAGCCTACAACCGTCCATGGGGTCGGGGATGTGTTCTTAGTCCGCCACGACAGATAATTTAGTGTTTAGACCGTAGTGGGACCTAAACGCAACCGGTGAAACGTGGAACTGTTTTACACTCCTCTACTTCTAGGATTGCAGACGTGATGTTACAATTTTTTTTTTGCGTTAAAATAGACGATAATAACTGCGGTGATAAATATGTAAATAATAAGAAATAATACAATAATTCACGTAAATTTACACTGGTTGCAGTTTCAATAGCATAATAGGAGTAGACCTAGTGACAAAACTTTGAATTGTTTACGTTTCAATATATTAATTTTAGGTATGTAACTTTTATGAAATTTGATAAAAATTATCAATGCTTTCAAATTTTCATAATTTCTTTTCTGTTGCATCTTGTGTAGTACGGTGTGTATATATTTGCAGTAATACTTATCATTTCTTTTAACAGTGTAATGCTTACCATCGCTGGTTACTATAACCATTGGGTTGTTGCAAGAAACGAATGGATGTCTTCAAATAACTACAATTTAATTATCGACATTGTCAAATACTGCAGGGGCACATCACTAGCCGCGCGTTACGGCCGCCGACTGCGAGATCAAAGGTGCCGCGCCTTTGACGCGCCGCCACGGCGGCACGAACTCACGAAAAAAAAAGCCCACGTTAATTTTCAAGCCATTTTTTACGCCGCCCCATTTGTTATCGCGACGGTTAATTGGCCCATAAGTTATATTGTGAACTGGCGTGTCGCATCATGTCGCGATGATATAATACACGGTGCCACACCATAGAGCTGTTTTGTAATTGTATATCTTTATAGGTTACTGTGTATTTATCTTCAGTACGACAATCTGTACAGAGTTGCAAAGAGTATTTTTTTGCGCGCAAACTGCTTTCTACAATAATTTAATTAGAATTAGACATAAATTTTGACAGGTGTCAGAGGTTGGTTTGAGATGTAGAAATCCATGGGTTGCAGTGGCACTATGTAACATTTTCATAAATCATTATAACTCGGCCTCCGTCAACCAGCTCAATGTCAATACAACCATAGGAACAACTTTCCCGAACTCTCCTAATCTCTTCTAAATCGGACCGATATCACCGAAGCTGAGTAGGTACCTATTTGGATATTTTTAATGTAACAAGTGAACAGGTAAGTAATTGAGTAAATGAAAAAATCCACGGATGGGTGGTTATATGAATTTAATATTTTCACGTTAATTCTTACTTTACATTTCATATATACATTCACAAAAACAAAACGAAAAAAAGGGCAATCATGTAATGCGCAATTATGAAAACAATAAATAATTTATTTGTAACTATTAGGCAATATAACAATGAACACTATGCTACTCATTTCTCGTCGTGTTAATATTTGCGAATATAAAACATTCATTCATACCTGTGTGCTCAGTGATAAGGGCGCATTTGCGTTGAGCACATTGCAAGTTGTCATCAAACAATGCGTTTGTTTTTATTGTCCAGATAAATCTTTGCACCGGATTGTTATCAGACCCACCGCGCGTTTGTTTGCCACTCTGCTAAAATAACAATACTCACAAAGTTACAGAGCTGTAACAGATTAACGGACTTCCGCCTCTCAATCCGGACTTCGCACTTAGAACTCCCAAAAGGTTTCTTAACGCTAATTAATTGCATGCGGTTTTTTAAAATACACAACGGTAAAAGAAAAACTGAGGTGAACGAACACTCCTTGCTCAGTGTTCTTTTAAACGTTTGAAACCCATCAACCATCATCGAGCAACTGCGGTACACTTCATAACATGTAATGCCGTTCCTTCCAGAAACATCGAGTAGTCTGGATTAAGGCCGGTTGTATGGCAATAGGCTCAACCCGCATCAGATCTGACTTATAAGATAACTGGTGGAAAGAAGTATTACAGTTATTCGAGAAAATACAAGCGTGAAATCGTGTTAAACATAAACACATCATACATATACGCGTGTATACTAATATGAGAAGCTATCAACAGTATGCCGCCTAGCAACAGAAGTCCGCTCAATCACATCCATTACCGTCACCGAAACGCGAACGTAACCCCGCACGTCGGCCGGCGTATTTCTCATCACAACAGCTAATCGCCGCCCGCTTGTCAGCCCGTCCGTCCGCGAGACGCGTCTTCATCTAATGGATTTCAGCTCCTGAAATGTTTACACAATAGCGCTTTTGGAATTAAAAAGGAATTATCTTAGGATGTGTTCACGTTTGTGCGTTGCCTTAGGTAAAGTATTTGAGCCGTTGTTTGAGATATGTATGTAAAAGTTTTGTTACGTTTAGTTCGATGCATATAATTTATAGTTTATCGTATGTTTAAAAAACATGTTAACAATTTGAGGGAAGGTAAAATAGATCAGTGTATGTTAAAAAGAAAAAAAAACATCTCGTTTGTAATCTCCGAAGAGGTAGGCAGAGGAATATAGTGCACTTCTACGTTTCACCAGCTACGTGTACGTCTTATTATAGAATCGTTGGTAATTATATTACGATACAACTAACACGAGTTTAGGCTCCGAGCGACAACTACAATTTCTATTTCGAAAAATCCAAAAGTATCTGAACCGGGAATGTAATAAACTTGAAAACAATTAAAGCTCATGTAAGTTACTCGTCAAAAGCATCGTAAGGTTTTAATTATCATTGTGCTCCAAAAACCCTTTCCGTTCTGGTCTGCTTTGGACTCTCTGAATCCAGTTTTTACCCTATTTTCGGTACCGCATTTTCCCACAGGATGTTTAATGCCATTAGCTCCACTCCGAAAGCGTCTTGCATCCCGAAGTAACTTTTCTTCACACCTTGCGTATTACCATTTCAATTTCGCTTTCCCATGTGACACATCAAAGGCTTTGCTTCGTTTTCCAAATCATACCTTCGATTAGTAGCGATATACTCGTAAACTATTCGTACAATGTATTCACCACCGCGGCACAATATGTTGTCGATGTAAAACATTCCTTACTCGGTACCGTTAATAAATTAACATGTTTATTTAGCTAAGTGTGAAGTTTTCGCTTATCATACATTTTTTTTTATTTCAATTATCCGCAGCGCGGCCTCCCGTTCATTGCGGCCTCAGTGTTTATAAATTGGATGCCTCTTTTATTTATTTTAATGAGGTGTCCGTTAAATTTTTTGCATCACATAACACTACACAACATTACGGTTTCCGGAGCTACCTAAAATGCAATTATCCATACAATGATACTTGTACTTGCCCACCGCATTCGGATTTTAAATGATAATTTCACGAGAGTTTTCATATTTCGTAGATTAGTTGTTGTTTTAGCTTTAGCGTATGATCTCAAGAGATTGATTTGGATACTTTGGACACAAAACACAAGACGTCTTAGTCACTAAACCGTATACTCAGAATACACTCTAAAATAAAATAAACAGCCCAGATTTTATTTTATTGTTCCGCTCTTTAACACGGATATGCTATATCTTATATAGTCAAGACCGTAATCTGCCCCCTGTACGCGAAAGTACGCGTTAAAGACTTCATACGCCTTAGAGTGGTCATTGCTCCAATGTTCCTGTTTTTTCGAGGTTATTCTGCGCACCACTGCCCACCTCTTTGAGGAACATAGGCGGTGTGTAGATTTCGTCGCCATAACTTCCTTCACGCGGTACGTAACAATTGATTTAAAAAAAAATTACACCTTTGTTAAATCAAATTCAAACTGATATTCAAACTATTCATTTGTCATTCAGAGGGGCAAGGTGTTCCCCTCTGAATGACAAATGATTCTATACCGCTAAACTGTCACCGCTGCAACCGAATTTAATACTTTTCGGCGAGTCTTAGAATACTGACGTGTGTATTTATATTGGTTAAAAGAATGTATACAAATTGCACTCCAAATAACTTGTGGTACAAAGGAGAAATGGAAAATTGTGCCAAAACAACACATCGACGTACATTTTTCGCGTTGCACCTACGTGTAAACAAACGAGCTACGAATGGCAGGTATTTAGTAGACGTGTCTGCGCTAAAATCATACAAATTCAGGTACCGGTATCGTATATTTATTATATTCACTGACACGATTATTTATTACTATAAATTCAAACTGCAGTGTGGTGACATAATATCTTTTCAAAAATATCTTTAATAATCTAAATTGCCCAAATAACGGATGATGGTCAAATGTGATCATGAGTGGTCACGAGTTAGACTAGCCTTTCGTTTATAGGCCAAATCAACGAACGATGTCGTATATTAGGTCGTGTGGTATATTATAAATACGATAATTTATGAATAGAGTACAACAGGTCATAATTTAAGGACGTCAAAATTTGGTACTTGGTATACTCTGATTACCCTTTAAAGGGTCTGCCGTAACGATATAATAATAATACCGTAAGAGGCAGAGGCAGAAGAGTATTTTAGGTACACTCCTACGTTCCACTACTTACGGTTAAACTAATGCCATACATCGGGCATTCATCCCGATTTTGAGCCATGAAACTTTCAACTTGAAAATCTAAGTTACAAAATTCCGACAGTTCCCGATCTGGGAATCAAACGCAGGACCTCTCAATCGACCAACTCACTTCCAATCAGTCGAACAACAAGCAAGTCACACTTAAAGATGCAAGTATAAAATTCAATACAGGTTTAACGTTTTTTTATTAGTCATTTTATGACTTATAGAAACGAAATGTAATATTCCTCGGGGGTAAAGCAGGGAGGCTGACCTGGTGACTTCAAGAAATAAATATATTATTACGTAACATGTAAAATTACGCCTGTAATCTCTGAAGAGGTAGGAGTAGAGGTAGAGGTAGAAAAGGATTATAGTATAATCCCACATTTCACCAATTACGTTACTACTCATAATGATTATAAGTCATTCGTATATAGAGTACGAACGCCGAGGAAAACTCACTATACAAATACTAAAATTGAGGTATTTTTTTTATTATAACAAAGTCATCGCTAATACAAGAAATCTGATTGGTAACAATTGGTAAAAAAACACTCGTTTTTATGTATAATTTTTTTTACTACATATTCATTTATATTAAATTAAATGTAAAAGAATTGAGTTTAAACGTTCAAAACTAAATTGAATGCAAACCGGCAACCCCGAAGAAAAAGGCCTCTTAACTAACCCCTATCGGATCCATCGCACTATAAAGGATGCTCCTTATCTGCGCAGTCGTAAACAGGCATGTTTATGCGCTTCCGACTTCCTTTGTGCGTCACCCTGTATAACAACTGTGTACTGTCTGTTCGGCTTTTTTGTTGCGAATGATAAGATTAGACACTATATAAGCATTATGTACTCTGAAGTTTAACCTTAAAGGTAAAGAACCGCCGATATGTTTAATAGATAAATTGTACATTATGATTATTTAAGATTTTCAACTTCTGTACCCGCAGGTTCTGGAAAAGATCGATGTACGCTTACTAAATTGTGTAACTCGCGGCAGATAACCGGAAACCATTGAGTTCAGAAAACTAACTTAGTAAATACTTCTAGTGGCCTATGATTAGTGTAAATTCAGTAAAAACAACTATCTAATACGACTCGTCACCTAGCAACTAGCGTTAATGATAACTGTCATTATTATAACGCGGAAGATCATATGCACTTGCGATTACGGAACCACTTAATTCAATTCAATTTAATTGAGTTCGTGAACTACCCCGTTAACACACACCGATCACGTGCGTGAGATGATCGCGCGAACCACCGCGTCGACCGGCGTCCGTATATCAGAACAAACCCGTCAGCGCAACGTGTTTACGATTACCGTTAAAAAGAGTATTCAGTCAACACCGTCTGTGTGATGGCGCCAAAGAATGTGCAGCTCCTCCGACGTTCCAACAGACTTTTTATACCTAGGATACTGGGATCCTGTAAATCGTACATGTACATTAGCTGTGCGCGCCATTATCTCGGCTGCAACATTCCAATTTTGAATATAATTGTCCCCAAATTAGCGCTAGAACAACTTAATGCATCCAGTTTTGCGCATGCGTTTTCATTATCAAAATTCCACGCATGTACATACATACTAATTCTATGTCATAAGCTTATTAATGTAGACGACAATTTCGGTTAGGATCAAAAGCTTGGTACATTTATTTATGAGTTGAGAATTATTGTCAAATTCCAAGATCAAACAAACGAGCGGAAGTATGAATGAGCAACTAACTAAATGAATAAAGCTCATCCAATCTATATCAAAATGATAATTTAGAAAAATTCTAAAGAAATGAAACAAAACCACGTCCCAATTAACCCGAAAGACGTGGCAGTAAAGGATAATACTTCCGATTTTCACCTGTTATGTTACACGACCCATGGAAAAGTATGAACATGAGAAAGCCATATAAATATTTACCACACTAAGTGACGCTATCAACAAAATATCCCGCAATACGCCACACAATAGTTCGTCCACGTTCTCTTACCAAGCACTCGTTGAATTAGGTAAACTAATGAACGGGTACACGTGGACATAGTGCGAGCACTTATTAAGGATGTTCAGTAGAGGACTGATAGAGAAGGATGACGATGATAATGAAGATGAAGAATAATCTGTTTTATCATCAAGTTATACAATGTGGTACATATGTACATATTTTTATAATGTTTCAAGTTGTGTTTTTGCCCAGAATTCTTTGACATCTACTGATAAGTCACAAGTTAATTAGTTTAAGAACGGTATTCTTACCGTTACAAGAAGGGTTTCGCGGCCGCTACTTAAAAAACAAATGAACGCCTATCAAAGTACTCCCGATACTGATCATCCGATAAAAAGCTGGTTTCACTTAAAGTAACCGAGATAAAAGTATAAACGGCACGTATACTTACATATTACACAAAATATACACACACGCACACATAGGTACATCTTTATTGTAATGATAATATTTCTTAGGTAATATACTGTTGATACATCTGTAAAATATCTACTCTTTGCCACGCCACAGACGGACAAGATGTTTGTTTTACATACAGAGTTTATGGCGCCAATTAGGAGCCTAGCTTATTAACCGACGTAAAACTTACAAAGTAACGACCCGTATGTCTATTTGTTTTGATAGCAGCTCTGTGACGGTGTATTTTTAACTTGAACAGAATTGCCTCTTAGTAGTGTGAAGGAATTTTACGGTCGACAATTTATGGGAAATTCTAGTAAAACGCTACCTCGTGTGTGTGTAGTTTCGTGCGTTGCTCAAACTGGTGCGATCGGTACGTTTGAGCGGGCAGCGAATGACTCGCCTGTCACTGGTCGAAGTTTTATTTTTTTTATGTTATGAATGTAGAGAAAAGTGGAGACATTTTATTTATCGTCGTACATTTGCTAAAGTACACGTAGGCTTGTATATATACCATAGGAAAAAAAAACAGACTTGTTATTGCGGTAACCGTGATTTGCAATTGACTCCAAATATTAAATGTTATTTTATACAATTATTGTTTTTAATATAACATGCTGCTATATATAAAAATACTGTTCATTTTACTATTCTAGACGATTCAAGACGTTTGCTTAACATTCACTATAATTTCTGTTTATTTTTTTATATATGCTACAGTGGCCACGAAAAAAGTTGTTTCTTTTTTCCTTCTTTTCCCCGCTGGAGCTAACCAGAAACATATTTTAATTACGACGAGGGATAAACAAAATAATATTAATATGCAATAATTATTTTCCAAAATTTCCACCAAAACTTACATAATTATGAATCTTCAAGTTACCATTTTTTTTATTTAATAATATGTACGTAAATAAAAATTTGCATGAACTATCATTTAAGATACCATTTAATATTATAATTCATAGAATCATAATTAAAACGCCGTTTATATTTAAAATATTTTCTGTAAATAATTTTAAATATATTTGATCATATAATTACTTTTCCTGTCGGTATATTATTGGTAGTTAATAATCAAATTAATCTTGCACATAACATTAATTATATCAAAAAATCTTCCAGATTTATAGCACAATTTTAAGACCGAAGACAACTATATTGTGGCGTTTATGAATATATGTACTATAATAACAACAATTATATTTTCAACCTTAAAAAAATACTTAATTTCCATAAATATATTTCTTCAAACGTATTGTACACAGGGAATATGTAATTAATGTTATAAATGTAACATCTTAGTATAACTTTATGTTAAGACATCTGATCTCAAACCATCGTCTCATTTTCTATGCCGATCAAACGCCTCATATACTAAATATATATATCTAAATACAAACGTGTATAGATATCAGACTACGTAGAATCTTGACCGCCTACACACAGAAAATACACTTGTAGTTTCGCATAAATATTTGTCGCAGGTGTGAAACGAACTTATACAATTCAAATCATCGTTAACTCAATGTGGAAAAAAAATTGCCAAATTGTTGAACAAAAAGAAATATTCAGATGAATAATTATTTAATGTGCACGAAATCGATAAAAGTTCAAAAGATCAACGTCAATCAATAATCACCGATAGCAATCAAACGGAATAACAATCAGACGAAATAACGTTTTGATTGACGGATCGCGAGCCGTTTGTGATTGTTGTTTCAAACGGATTAAAAGTTCCGCTGTTGCGTCATCGCTGATGTTTTAATTTCCCTAATGGTGTATGATGGGAGGATGTTATGTTTCGATGTTTGAAACTTACCGTCTGGTCGCAATCGTCGGCCCATTGATTTGGAACGGTCTTTTTAAGTGAGTTTTTGTGAATATACATTTCAAACATTAGCCAGTCGCCATATTGCAATGGCGGGTGTCAACTAAAGTTGGTATTTTAACATTGCGTTAGGTTACACGAAGCGATTCGGTTCCTTGTAGGGGTGACATGGCTGAGTGTAACTTAAGGCGAGCAATTCAGACAGATTGCAGTTATTTACTGTGATCGTTAGTAGTGAATTTTAATAAGGCATACTGAGTTGCCTACTTTGGAATCGGATTAATATGTAGATACGACAAGCGTTAAAATGGTGCTTTTATTGTTATAACGACAAACTCCTTACTTTTTACAGTCTAATCAAAGGAAATTCTGTTATAAAATTTCTCTTGATGTAGAACGTAACTAGAACAGTTTTTAATGCAATTTCAAAAACATCATCGTCATCATCAACCTATTGCAGTCCACGTAGTTCACAATTTTTCACAATCACATAACGAAGGCAAAAAATTACATGAATTAATTGAAACTGTTATAAACAGTTCAAATGAATAAAGCATTTGTTCAATACGTACAGAAATTATATAAAAATAATAAATTCTTCTTATAATTTATTGTCACTACTAAATCTACTAACGTATATACCGAAAATTAAGGATCACGTTGTTTATGATAATTATAAAACTTATCATGAAGATAGCAATTCTTGAAGAGGTATGCAGGGGAAACTGTAGTACACTCCCACGTTCCACATCCCAGTACAGAGTAGGTGGTGAGCCTTTTGCCATACACCGAGCACATGTCCCGATCTAGGAGGGCCTGACGCGAAGTTTGAACCCAAGACCTCCCGATCGGCCGTCGCATTTGCAATCAACACGACCAAGGATGCTGTCCAGAATTATAACACGAAGATCTAATTAACCTTCAGCTTACACATTATATCCGCCACGACGTCTATTAAAAAACGCGACAATAATTCCAAAATTAAACACCCGATAAAACATAAGAAACAAAACGGTGATGGGTCGTAAACTGAACGTAGAATCCGTTTACATCGAGCGCACGAGTAATTGCGATAACAGAACGTTTTTAAAGTAGCAACACATCGCGCCGCGAACTCGTACATCTCGCGTTATGTGCGATTGGCGTATAAAATTCATGTTTTACGACCGCGTTCGTAGTATATGGGTCGGTTTAGTTCGTAACAATGTTTTCATACAACTGCCGAGTACATTTCGTGTTGTTCATAAATAACCGTCCAAGCTCTGTTTATGTACAACACACCGTTCATCAGCTGTCTATTTTCAAATGAATTTTTCAAAGCGCTCTCAAAGATTATGTATGTGTTCGATGCGTTTCTCAGACGTATTTGCGTTATGATTTATTTACATATACATATTATGATATTTTGCGTTTAAGATTGTAGTGTTACCTGAGTTTTGAATATACTTTTGTTGGGAAATAATATTTTTTACTAATATTGCATTTAAAATAATTAACATTTTTTTTTTCAATATCGTATCAATTTTTGATTTTTATTTATATACTTTTGTAAGTCTGGTAGACTATTAACATATTATTCAGAAATAAACCCTAGGAAATTGTAAAAGTCATAATAAAAATATGTTTTTGGAAACAACTAGATTTTTAATATATTTATAATTTAAGTGTGAACAGTTTGTATATCTAGAGGTCATTAATATAGAGTATATAGGATATTGTGAAAAAAGCAATTAATGTCTGTGATAGGTACTATCTAGTACTATCCACGGCGCAGTTACTGCTCCGTTTAGACCTAGATAACTTAATATTCCTCCAAAATATGAATACCATTGTCATAAAACTCAATTTTAATCAACGCAACCTCCTACGGTATTTAGTCGATAGGGATTCTGTCGATCATACCGTCATACCTAGCTGACACGCGATTGCTCTTTGCCCGGATGTACGCCGTAGAGCCGCCTGCAGTACCTGACCAATAAACAGACACATCCAACACTCTAATACAAAATGATATGATAATTTATAGTGTAAATATTTTTGCAAGCACTAGCGATACTTAAGCAAGAAAAGTGGAGAGATGCGCATTAATAAATTCCCTTGTTTATTCTGACGTGTACTTCATACCAACGATCATAAGAGTACTATAGAACTCTAATATATTTTACTATTTCAAGTATATGGACCGGTTGCACCCAAAACGTAACGATC
>DWEI01000844.1:0-19061 GCA_018245875.1 Mysoria ambigua | reverse complement strand
CGTAACTGGTGAATCGTGGGAATGTTCTGCATTCCTCTGCCTACCCCTTCGGGGATTACAGGCGTGAAGTTACGTATAAATTTTAATATATTCTTATTGCGCCCTTTTAAGTAATTGTAATTTAAAACACAGGAAGCGTCACAGTTCACGACTGAATATTATATGTACATTACACTTACATTACTTGTAAAATCACAAATTATATTTTGCGACATTTCGTGTCTTACAAAGTATCTATATCATTTACAGCAAACATGTATTTATAGCAAGCTACATAAATTCGCCTAAATTCTCAAATTCAAATTAATTATGACGCCGAAACTAATAGTCCGAGCGAACGCTTATCAATCGATTACTGATTTCATAGAAACACAAAAACGCAACAAATACATGACTCAAATCGCAAATTAGCTAAAAAAATCGGACACCACATTGACTCAATAGTGCCGGCCGGAGTGATTACACACAGTCAGGGTAAGTTACGTAAATACGCACACAGGCATAATTACTCGCACACTACTGTAAAACAAACACATGCGCAAGTCATCTATGTGTGCGAGCCGCAGACCGTGAGTCGAGTCGGTCGACCCCACTACAAAATTTAGTCGCTCTCTAGACTTCGCAGAGAATAGACGTGTCCAAGTAACTAGAGTACTACGCACTTCTCAGTGTATTTCGTCATAACAATATTGTGATAGTGACAAAAATCCTTTTGGACGTGACAAGTGGAAGTGTAACATTTATTGTTCCATTTCAAAGTACTATAAACTACGCCAAAGACGTTTCTGTGGTTTTTGCTGTTTTAGTGAAATTATGACATTGTTCCCAATATTTGGATAATTCCGGATAAGGAGTGCAACATTGCCGCAAATATTTTCGTAAGTATTTTCAATGTACCCACCTCTTTAATACAATTTTATTATATTTTTTCTTAATTTTAGTATTTTGTCAAATTTCGTAAATTTTTAAACACGTTTATTTTTTTGTCTCGAAAACGAAAATTTTTATTTAAAATTCCCTTATGCAAAAAATATGTACTTAGATTTATATTTAGATTTAAAATATGTTTTTATGTTATTATGAAACCTAAAGGATCCCTTTAAATAAAGTCTGTACATAAGGAATGGCATTTTATTATTGGAAATTTATTTGCATGTCAAAGGAGAAAAAGAAAATAATTTCGAAACTGCGCATTTAAAATTTATAAAAAAATATTTTGTGCTTAAATGTTCATCTTTTATATTCCATTATGTAAAATAAACTACAATGACAAATAAATTACACGAACGCTCTTACATATTTCATCTTTAATTTTTTATTTCTAATGTCAATGACTTCGCCCGAATCTGTTTACTCATGCATCTGAGACATTAGCCAAGTTTTCTGGCCTTATCCTCAGGTCTTTGTCTCATAATTTTTTTCACTGTGTCTGTGTCATTTACCTTTTCATTTTTTCTACTTTGTATTAAAAACAACCATTATTAACTTTAACATAGAAATGGAAGCGAAATTCCTAAACGTACATTATATATAAATACCTAATTACATAAATGTGAATTTGTGCTGCCAGGTTTTTAATAATTTCGCAAATTAAAAAAATAAGATAATACGTACACAAGTCGTTTATCGTCTTTGTTTTGAATCTTTTGTTTTGTAACCATTTCCTTAGTTCTGTTTTTGCCATTATCTGTGTTTACATCTGCCTGGAAATCGCAAAAATTGTTATGCTATCTTTCTTCATTGTCACGTTTGCTTTTCACACTTAATGCGCAAAATTCTTTAAAGGATTTAAATTTTGATAGATAGTTGTATTGGCTAATCGGAAAAACGTTATTAGTATTGCTTTTTCATTAACCAGATAAAATGTTTTATCAAGAACAATCCAGAAATATGTAGATATATAATTTTGCATATGCAAGCGTTGTATGAAATTTCCAAAAGAAAAGAAAACATTTTAAATATTTTTTTTTATTATTTCAATAGTATCGTGTGTAAAATTACAATCGTAATTAAAATCAAATTTCGAACATGAACGGTAATTGCGGTTGCGTTTACCAGTAGTGTCGCAAGCGGTGCCAGGCGCTGTCGTAAGCCATTGTGGGCTTACACAACTGGTTCAAGGTTCCGTTCCCGCGTGCGTTCGCTCGGATGTACGGAAACTAGATTTAGTAACGTATATTTCTTATGGAATAAATAAAACTGGTTACAAATTTAAGAGTAGCGAATAATAATTTTTCAATTGACATACTTTTCATTTTTGTCCACATTAGTCGTATATAAAAATACATCGTTTTCGATAATGTAATATGAATATGCGTAGTCTTGCGCTGACACATAGTTCAGTGCAAAACAATAATATTTTGAACATTTCCGTTAAACCGAAATAAAAATCCGAGCATAAATACTTCGCAGAATTCGTTATCTTGCAAAAACTTTTGCCTATTGAACACGCGCCAGAGCAAATTTTCGTTGGTGCTCCTGTGTACGTTAACACAAAACAAATAATTATGTGGCACGTAAAAAAAGCAAACACGATAGTGTCTTGTTTTACCGTAGTAGAATGGAATCAATCCGCCCGCTAAAGGTCAGCTCGTACGAGTACATATGACGCAACGTCCCTAGGACCGATTGCGCAATCCACTGCAAGACACCACAATAGACGGCGGCCTAACCGATATGCCTATATATCTGCAATTGGAACGTTCCAATTCATCGACGCTGCTTTCTTAATCTTTCATGCGGTAAAATAAAAATATGTTTTGATCTAACCGACGACAATTCTTCGTAGAACACTTTTGTATTTAAACTAGACTGCAATAATAGCTTTTATCTTGTTACGTCACTTAACACTTTTTATATCGATGGAAAACAATATATTTCTTCATAGTGATGAAATGAACAGCGTGAAACGGAAAATAGTTTTCTGCGCTATGTGCCATCTAAGGTCGCGCGAAGCAGTTCCGCTGCACGATTAATTCTATTTATATTTACGCTCGTACACAATGAAATGCAATAAACAGATAACGAGCGTTACAATAAACGCTTTATCGGCACATGATGTAATGCAGGAACTACTGCAAGGTTGTCCGGAAGGTATTATTAAAGAACATAAGGTCATACCCGCATGCGTTTAGTTAATCGTGCATCATGACTGGAATAGTTATGAATTTTTAATTCCCATTATACGTTCGTCGTGAAAAGGATTACGGCCACGGCCCTGGTTAGTTTGATACACCACGCGTGCCGAATCACGCGATACGATGATATCATACTAGTACGCCGTCTAAATCGGAACGTCGTGATTTTTCTCAAATGTATGTATATATATTTATAACAATAGATCAAAGGTAAACTTCACTAATTAACTGTGGATAGAACCAGCTCAATCCACGCTCGAAACACGACTGCACGAGCAACGCCCGCCCAGTCTATTCTGATCCTACGACACCGCGTACATGTATTGTAATCAATGACACGATAAATAAATATACATACAGCAATGTAAATACCGTAACGTGTGTTACGTAACGCTCGATTTTTTCACGCGCATTACACAGACGGACGATAATTTCATCGGTGCGAGGACAGGCAAAGATAACTTGACCTATATTTTTTTATCTCGCCAGCTCGCGTAACTGTAACCTACATACGTCGTTCGTTATGAGTGTACTCAACCAATTGCGACAAAGTAGATCGCCGCGAGTGACGTATCGTCATATTATTTGAGGTCCTATTCAAAAATGGAGCGCGGTGACGCAACAAGTAATGAGACAGAATTCCAAGGAGCGGTCCTACGTAACAATGACTATAATAGCGAAAGGTTAGTCATGTAGCAATTACAATAATTGCGATCCGCTATCGTAAATTGTCAAATAAAACTGTCGAAACTGGGTAACTCCCGTTGAATCATGGATACTAAACTGGTTTCTAACACGTTTAATTATATATAGATAATAAACAATAACGCGCAATTTGACACGTTAGCTTAACAGTCACATTATAGGTCTGTCACGATTATCCTTCCTGGAAGCCAAATATATTTACTGCGTAATATCAGAAAGTATAGTCTGTATTTTGTAAATTCAAAGAATCTAGAACGCAGAAATAGGTTAAGTGTTTCTTAATAATACAGCAATTAGCTGTAGGTTTGGAGCAAGGTCGGTGTAAAGTAGGTCTCAAACTTTGTTGAGTCTCGTCCAAACAATCGTATGTTTATGGAAGGATTATATTTATCAGATAGGGAAATCCTGTAGCGGAAAGGTTGAAGGGCCTTGACATATATTGTACTGGTCGTCGCTTATCGAAACAGTTGTTACGAAACGCAGCCTTGACACCAAATTTTATCGCTACGACCCAGAGGCTACCCCGAAATAACCCTACCTCCTTGCTCGACGGCGTCATGCTGATTCGCGAATGTATATCGGTCAAGTATGTTCTGTTTTCATTGGAAAAAAAATGCTTGAAACACATCCAGAATTTGCGACCTTCCTTTCTAATCCTCTCCTAACTTTTCACCACAGCTCAACTCGTGAATCGAGTTGAGACAATTGTGTGGAATATACAGACATAACATGCTATCTAATGTTTAGAAAACACACCTTGACCGCTTACCATAAATTGTAATCTAGTGCATTGGCTACGTGGCGTCAAACACGAAGAAAATTTCTAAAGAAGTCTCGTGATCTTAAAGTTAACAGTGGTCATTATTGATACAGTGTTAAATTATGATTTTACTGGCTTAATGCCATAATGCAGCACCTTTGCATGATAGTAAAATATCAAATCAAAGATGGCGGACGGCCTACTTTTCCCGCGCAATAAGCGGCGAGCGTGTGGAAAGTTACCGCTGTACTACTTTCTCTACTTTTTCCAAGTCGACTGATATTGTCTATGAACATTTAAAAGGAAGGTCAAGAGCGCAATTGTTTTCAATGTGCAAGAAAACATTGTGCTTTAACTCGTTACCTAGTTTTATGTATTGACTAACGACATATATTAAACATTATCATAAAAACATTTACAAATACTCCACTTTACTTTGTTCTATACAATTCAGAGACAACATCATATATTTTGACTCGAAGGGTATTTATACGTTACTGATAAAATTTCCATTATTTAGAAACATCACAACATCATTTTTACGACCTAACCCAACCCAGGACGGCTTCGGGAATGCGGGCTCACTGCTATAAATGCACACATACGTTTAACTGGATGTATCGTCGTGACGGCCAAGGACGACCACGATCGATAATTAGTTTACACGTTACGAGATCACGTTGGAGTTTATATAACGGTTCAGAGAGGAGTGAACGTGCTTCGCGTTGCGCAAACGTCAACGTGAGGGTTCAAGATCGGGCACGTGTAGGTTGCCGCGTGACCGGGCCGAGTTGCCCCCGCACGTGCGCCGCTAGGACAATCACGCCCGTAAGGTCATACGCCGATGTGCCCTGGAACACGTAACTAAGCCACGTTGGCTTCACGATAACCTGACAGTCCTCGCTGATCACATCCTATCACTATTTAACCTACAGTGTTTCGACTGTACAAAAATTAATTGTCTGTAATTATCTAAATGTGAAGCATTTACGATATGAATCTCCTCGTTCGAGATGAGGAAAAAAAATGTTAAAAAAATATTGTTCGAAATTACGCATCCTTAATGAAAGTCGTATTTTTAGAACTCTTTATGCGCAGCCATATAAAGAAGCGGCGAAATGTTAAATGATAAATACACATAATTATATCCGATGATTTGAAGGCGGGAAAGATGATTCAATACTCTGTTCAAGAATGCCATTATATCTATTGACAACATAGTATATGACAAAGAATTCTAAAATTAAACTCAACAGTCATTCTTGGTATGCTACAAATGTGTGACGAATTCAAAACATTGTTATGTAAGAAACCGCGAAGATTTCAAGAAACCAATGCACGTATCAAGTTCAAAGTCTGATCGTTACTTGGAAACCTTTTTTTATATCTTGTTCTATATTATTAGTTTTAGTTATTAAAGATACTGATACTTATGCAATTTTTTCTTTTTGTTTTCAAGTCAATTTTATTACCATTAAACGGTTCGGGACCATTCTAATTACTATCTGTGTAATTATTCAAACGTTTTGCGTAACCATAAAAAATGTCACTGTTATCATATTTACGAAATAACACTTATTATTCTATGAGTCACAGACGCGTGTTGTTGTGAAATAATAGAGATAAGATATTCAGGTATGACGAGTTAATTACATTGCGTTGTAAAAAAACATGTTAACTATTCAAAATATCAACTGGAACTGCAGCAAAAAAGGACATTATGTCGACTTATGCACGTTAAAAATAACCTCGAGCTGGCCCAAGGGCGCGGGGACACGCCCCTCGCTAGCGACACCACGAAACGTGCAACCACACGTTTCTAATGAATATAAAACTAAGAATATAAACAGCAATGATTTTAAACATTATTCTAGGGGTATTGGCCGGAGTTCATTCAGCTCAAGACTAGATTGAAGTGAAGATGGATAGATAACAGATAAATAAACGGAGAGTGCGATGGAACTAATTTGCTTTTGTAATGATAAATTTAAAAAAAAAGTTAAAAATAAAATTTTACTATAAGATTAATGTTAAACAAAAAAACTAATTAGACTGAATTAAATCGGCTTACAATATTAAAACATCGGCATCAGTTCCAAATGTTTTAATAATTACAAAGATTAGCAGAATGCAATTTTATTACATTTTTAGTATAAAACGTGTATTAAAATATCAAGACGTTTACATTATCTGTGTCCCAAATACATTGACCATAGATAAACTAAAACACGAGCGCATTAAATAAGCCGGTTAATAATCGGTCTGTAAAAACGGCATAGGTTGCCCAACCCAACCTTGAAATGCGGTGACGAAACACCGAATTGCCGTTTCATAACAGTATTACGAGTTGAGACCAGATGAGCATAAAAAACATCGACGCGATACCGTACGGTCCCAGTTTTGGGTAACGGTGTGCTCGCGAGAAAGTATACGATTAGCGCTAACTGCTCGTAGTTTGAAATGGTTCCGAGTTAGAACTTGTCCGTCGCCGCGTCGCCTTTAATAATCTGTATGTAGCCATTGACCGGATCCAACTTTAGTTAAGAATATGACTGACGAAGTAACGGTTTCTTATCTGGTATTATGTTGTTTTTTTTATATTAATTAATACCTTTAATAGTAATTGTTTTTTTAGAAATATATCATATTTTAAAATAATACTCATCATATCTCTTGCATAGTTTATATATAAATTGGCTCTACGAAATATAAATTGGCTCTACGAAAAATCGTGTCTTACATTTGAGTAATCAATCTACTAACGATATAATTCTTATAGAAAGTCCGTAGCTGCTAACCGGTAACTGTCAGTGTTCTGCCAAGCGTCAACGTAACGGACGATTCGCGAGTTTTTGCTCTCAAATGGAACAGCCAACGCTAGTTATTACCGCAACCTTTGCAATGAAACCCACTTACTGTGTCAGTAATGCAGTAACTTATCGCAATAAAATGATGGAAGAACGTGAGATTTTAAACTACAAATACTTACATAATGAGATTTTTTTATTAGAAACATCTTTTTTTGCGTTGCCTTAAATGGCAACACCAAAATTTTTTAGGGTGCGGCTACATTATGTAAATACAACACAATAAAATTAATCATGGCTGCTAGAAATTTGTCTAGACAATCATTATAATTCGTAAAAACAAAGTGTACTAACTATGCAATAAAATACAACGATAAGCACTGTTTCGATAAAAATATTCAAATACAGGTCAAAAATTAAGCCACGTAATTGTAATCCATCTTAACATTACGTAAACTTTCGGACAGTATTATTGTGTGGTAATTAAGGTGTCATCACATGATATTAAAGTACTTATGACTAATTAATTATACTTTGAAAAAGTATAAATGATCATATTCCGATAACGGGCTTATGATAAAAAGTTATGTACATAATTGTTTTTATCGTTGCTCAAATAAAATAAATATGGTAATGTGGTAGAATTTTTTAGAATATCTGGTGTCGTAACGGTTCTTTGAAATATTTGAATAAGTAACGGCTGTTAGAGTGTTTAGATAATATTTTACTAACCATGAAACTTGTTATTGTAAATTGGCATAATACTGATTAGAACATACCTAAATAACTATATGTATTAATATACTTAAGTGATAATCGATCGCCTTGTTATAAATGCCCGATAGATAGGTATAATTTAGCAAGAAACTACATAAAATAAAACAATAAACGTATGCCATAAACTTAGCTCAACCGACGAAACCAGCCATTTGAAATGAGCCGATATTATTTCAGCAGCAATCACTACAGGTTTCAAACATATTCGATTGTCGGGACGTATTTAATTAACTGTGATATCATTATGTATAGGTAACACGAGAAGCGGGTGCGTTACTCAAATTCTCTTGCCGTCCGACATCGTGTCGGATAATGTGTAAACGCTCTTACTAGGTGCGATTAATCGTACAGTTAGTCGGATGTAACGGCTCCTACATCTAGGGCGGCCCACTGACATCGAATACAGTGGGGCGCGCATTCTTAACGTCGTTCGATTGCGGATCCATTGATAGAACAGATAAAATATACAGATTAAAAATGGCTGTATAATGAATCGATGTGATGTGATATTGTTAAATACGAAAACAATTCAATTTCATAATTCATAAAAGTACGCGTTATAAATGATTTGAATTTCTATTTAAATACCGTATTTGGCAGGTATACAAAGTAATTATAGATGTTGTTATCTTTATTTTATAATATCATCATTTGATTAAAAGTGAATCATCAGGATGAGTACGAAGTATTTTGGTTGATTCATCGACAATTTGTATTATAAATACATACAACCGTACCGCTCAGCGGTGAAGTTCGAATAAGTATGCAGTTTGTATATTGCGTTTGTACAGTTTTAACCGGATGTTGCAATAGATTACTTACCGCATTTACTTCGCGGTTTTATGTAACTTGCACAACACCGCTGTATTAGTTTGAACGAGAATCATTTACAAATTATTATGGAACTTAAACCAAGTCCAATTTCGAAATTTACGATAGGTACCCACTAACGTCAGAACGCTCATTAGTAAGACAAAACGGTCAAAATCCTCATAGGAAGTAGTTGTGTAAATCTTTCAAAATGCAATGAGATCGCTCAAAAACGCCTTAAAATTCTGTAGAGTAGCTCTAATGATCGTCTTCGAATTTCATAAGGAGTAAATTGTGAATAATTTCGTATAATACAACCGGGGCACGTTTACATCACTTCTACATAGTTACAAATAGATGCAAATTGTTCTTGAAAAGCATAATTTCAGATTTAGAAAGGACTCTCACGTTGCACACCCACTGTTCTCGTGTGGAGACACGTGATCCGATACTTTTTTCTATGTGCATGCCTGTATCATTAAAAAAATCGATTAGCTCTATAACACCATCACAATGGACGTTTCTCGATTGTTTCACTCATTGTTCGCTGGGATAACAAAACGGCGAAACGTTTTCGTTGCCTTCGTTTCCTGTCGTAAACTGCTCATAATTAAGTCATGTTCCGGACGACATTCGCGGTCGGAGAGCGTAACGCGATACTCGAATCGAGGGTGTTAGTTGTGCAAAGGTTAACGACACCGATCGATGGTGTACTGTAATAATGAAACGGCCGGCGTCGACGTTTCCAAGCCCGCGCCGCCGCCAACGTGAGCTCGTTGCCAAATCCAAATATTATTGTACGGAAACTGTTGATAAATCCTAAACATGGGTAGCATGCGCGGTGGCATGCATCGCCCTTTTATATTTGTGAATTCAAATTTTGACTAGTCGAAAAAAAAAATCCCTCAAAAATATTGTAATGTATTTCTATCCACCGCCGGATATCGGTTCACGGAAGATTTGCTTGAATAACCCCTGCACGCTGTGTGTAATTAACACGAAAGGTTAGGAAATGCGAATTATTAACGAGTTCGGTTAACATGAACGGGCGAAAAAAAAACAGTAAATGTGGCAACACGGTTTCACAAAGGTGATCCACATCTAACTCGCAACGCGGGATCTTGCGACAGAATTTTTGCAACTCCTACTCGACTATATTTTGCAACGCGCTATTTAGACGACTGTAACTTTTCTGTTACTAACCTAAGGTCATTCTTTGTTGCAGAACCAATTCGAAGTGTCGTGCGGACCAGGCGTCGTCCGCCGCAACATGGTCGCCGAGTTCATATTGAACCAGCAGCAGCTACTGAGCGCGGGCGCGGGCGCCGGACTATGTCCCGCGCCGCCGCCGGCGCGGGTGCCGCCGCCGCCGCGCGCGCGCCTCTCTGTCTCCCCGCATTTCCCACTGGACCAGGCGCCGCTCTCCGTTGGCTCGCCTCCTGACTCCCATGATTACAACTCCTCCTACGACTTCAACAAGCGCAAGGAGTTCTTCGGCCAGCGCAAACAACGCGAATTTATACCCGACAACAAAAAAGATGATGGCTACTGGGACCGCCGACGTCGTAACAACGAAGCCGCTAAGCGTTCCCGTGAAAAGAGACGCTTCAATGACATGGTTCTCGAGCAGCGCGTGGTCGAGCTCTCAAAAGAAAACCACGTGCTCAAGGCTCAGCTCGACGCCATCAAGGAGAAGTACGGGATCTGCGGCGAAACTCTTATCAGCATTGACCAAGTGTTGGCAACTTTACCCACTTGCGACCAGGTGCTATGCGTAACTAAGAGAAGTAAACTCTCTGGTAGCGCCTTATTCCCGCCAGCACCTCCGCCGCCGCCTCCGGCGCCTCCTGCTTCGCCTCCATCGCCGCCTCCACAGCGTGCTCCGGAGCCCTACCAAGAAAGGCTCCCGCCCCCGGAGGCTTACTACCCACACCCAGCTCATTATGAACCGCCTGGCTCGGTCCTTAACCTGTCAAGGACCCGCCGCGCTCCGTCGCCCTACGAGTTGTCTTCGCTCTCTGGTTCCGGTGACGAGACGGCCGAACAGTATGCGCCAGAGAATAATTGCTTGCCTCTCAAGCTCCGCCACAAATCACACCTCGGAGACAAGGACGTTGCCAGCGCCCTGCTATCCCTGCAGCACATCAAGCAGGAGCCGGGTCCCCGTTCTTCTCCGTCTTGGGACGGCGAAGGCTCTAGTGACGAGAGAGATTCCGGTATCTCCCTGGGTGCGGAGTACAGGCCGCAGCGGACGGACGAGAGACTCGTGGAGGAAGAGGATGCGCACCTTAAGGCCGAGCTGGCGCGACTCGCCACCGAGGTGGCTACCTTAAAGAACATGATGAATCAAAACAAGGCACGGGCACACGAGCACTGAGCGCGGCCACCAGCCGACAGCCCCCCGCGCCCCCGCGCCGCGCCTGGACCGCGCGCCGCGCCGCTCCGCGCCGACCCGAGCCCCGAGCCCCGTTTCGCGTTGACGTGTCGATCTTATTCGTACAAACTGTCTCACTCACCCTCCCTAGTAGTCGCAAGTTACCACGATGTAAAGAGATGAAGATATATATTTGTATAATATTGTGCAGCTGTACGCGGCTAAGTCGCAACGCCTATTTTTAATCCTTCCTAGTAGTTGTATCGGTGTATCTGTATCGTTCCGCAGGGTGACGGCCCGCGAGCCAACGCGCGCTCCCGTCACTGTAAGGAGACTAATATTATTCGGTTTAGACTTTTCGAGCAGATAAAACTTATCTACTCAGTGATAGATTTAAATAAAAATGCATTTTTAGTGTTGAGCTATGTATAATGTATATGTAATATATAAGTAAGCGAAGTAGATCTGTTTCATCTATTCGAAGATTCATTGGTGAAAATCGATGGCTAAAGACTACGTTTTGTAAGTTCTACTTTTAAGTAACTATTAAGTAATTAAGTCCATTGTAGACGGTTATTTATAAAAATTAATTGTATAGTCTTTCTCATTCGGAATGCCCGTTAAGTTCCAAACCAAAAAAAAAAAATGTGTAAAATAATAATAGGTCCTCTGGATAGCTGTCATGAAATCGCAAAATAATTTTAAGATTCACAAATCCTATTGTAATGCAGAGCGTGACCAGGATATGAGAACACCAGTGCCTTTGACAATACATACCTACCTAATTAAATAGCAACCTAAAGTAATATTTTTGTACATGTTTAGAAATTTATTGGCGATTTCAGCAAACCGATCCGTGCAAATGAACTCCCAGGAACCCAACCATGTGTGTCTTCACCGCGCGATCTGATCGCATCCAATATATTTTGATGTTTCATGAATTTTTTACTCGAAGTGCCACCATAGTTATATTCGCATAGAGAGCACCTCCGCGTTGTATAGCGCCACTAAGCCAACAGTGTATCGCCGTGGTTCAGGGGCCCGTCGAGTACAAGAAACATGATTATTTTACGCGTGGCGTTTCATTTTATATCGATATTGCATCTCAGTACTAAAGAACACCTGGTCGGGATCCGTAACCTTAAAAGGCTAGATCGAAAGTATTCGATTGTATTGTAAGTGACACTCCTATGTTGCCCAAAGGGTATGTGATGGACTAAAGGAGTTATCAACTAAGTATTTATTTATTCGGACCGCGAAAGAGGATTTTACAATTTATTATCTTTGTATAAGCAACACTATACGATATGAATAAATTGTGTACATTGCAAGTAACATGAATTTAATTTTCCCGTTGTTTCCTAAGAACCCTATACACTTATAAATTTAAAAACAGCACTCAATTACATTACACAGTACAACACAATCACCACAGAGCTCATGATTACCTTAATAAATATGACTTTACACCAATCTCTCGCTTCATGTTCCAAAAGCAAAGGGAAGGAGTAACTTAATAACATTAAAACACTGGCCGTTGAAATAACACATACCGAACTCATACGAATCAAGGAAATAGTCCTTGACTCGGAGAGATTATAATGAAACATGTAATTATACTATTTAATAGTTAATTTGAAATTCGAACAATGATATGTCATTAAATTACGTGACATTACAATGGTACGGACGAGATAACAAGGGTGGTTCCACATCAGTACGGTCATGTCCAATCAATATTGATACATGGTTAGTTGTGCACGATTTTAACATTTAATCATGCCAAGTTTTGCAGTGCGGTTTAAATATAACATTGTTTAAATACGCATTAGGAAATCGTATATGCATTATGGCAACGACGACGCTATGAAACCCTGTAATCTACCGAAATGACAAATATTAATTAAATAATTTATTCGATAATATACAGTTACAAATATCTGAAAGATGAATATAATATTGCTCCATCATCCTCGCTTGAACACACTGTAGTGAAAGGTAGAAGTAATCTTTCAAAGGTGCACATCCACGTAATTTATTAATCACCTTTATATAATTAAGCGACTAACACCACCAACAAACGATAATACAATATAAAAAATCTATAATTATTGCCTACATAAAAAATGACCATATGCAACCTGTCAATATGCAACCTTTTTGACGTCATATTATACAAGTTATCAAACACAATTATTATTATTATTAAAAAATAATATTTAAAATTCGTACTGAATCAGCGTAGTGGAGTATGCACCAGACGTTCAGGGCTGCTGAGGAGACTAACATCCAGGAGTAAGATGAGGAATATTGCAGGCACATAATTGAAAAACAATTGCATACTTGTTTCAATACAAGCGTACGTACATTCGTTAAGTGATTAGACACAACCCCATATTCCATAGCGGGAATACAAGATAACCGGTCAGGTCAGAGTACTATACTCCGATGCCGATCCTTACAGGGCAATACAGGCGAGTAGTTACGTCACAAGCGAAATATAATTGTCGAACTGTTGACACACCGGTCTTTGTGCGTAACTGAAAATAATCAACACGCTAGGAAGCTGCGGTAGAGCAACATTGAACTATAACATGTAACATGAACTGCATACTAAGACATGAGACGTTGCAGCCCAGTTGTTTTAGATAGCATCTGGATGGAATATCAAAGGAATATCAGCATTATATAAATTAGGATATGTGCCCGATGCATGGCAATACGCTCACCAACTATTCCATAGTGGGACGTAAACGTAACCGGTGAATCGTGGAATGTTCTGCATTCCTCTGCCTACCCCTTCGGAGATTAAAGGCGTGAAGTTACGTTTTTTTAGGAAAGTTACAGGATTCATTTCATTGTTAGGTTGAACCTTCACATGAACTATTCTATCACTCATTACGACCCTCGAATGTCTCCGTGCAAACAGAAGGGCATGTACCGTAGTTTATTGCGCTAAGTGAATGAAGGCAGAATCTATAGGGTGCAGAAAACTCTAAGGTGTGTAGATTTCCTCGCGATGTTTTCCTTTGTCACTGTAGCGAGTGATAATTAATAACAACGACACTTTCTTTAACAACTCTTTCTTTTATTGTTTAGATATTTTTATTATTTCTGTCTTTAACGTTGCAAAGTCAAAGATACAGTTTAGGATATATATTTCAAACCACTGGGTTCAGAAAACTAAATCGTCAAAAATAAAACTAAGCTGACACTACGTAAAAAAGTGTAACATCACGCCTGTACTCCTTAAAAATGTAAACAGAGAAATGTAGTACACTGCCACCTTTTAACAGTTACATTTACGTCGCATTATGAAATATGTGAATCTATTGACGTACACTGGGCACATTGACTACGAACCACTGTTAGAGAACCAAATGTAGAACTTTTGATAGTCCCCAATCTAGGGCTTGAAAACGACCAAGAAAGCAGTCTAAACTGTCACTACTTAGGATGACTCTGTTTTATGGCTATAAGACTATTTAACGTTATGCAGGGACCTATACACATTATTAAGACGAGAATATATTTAAAAATGTTATATAAATAGCTATAGTGCTAAGGCGCACATACAAAAATCAGCTGAAAATTCACACAACTGAAAACAGTTATAATGTAACTAAGCAGTGTTAGGGTTGTCAATGTTTCATAATCTCATTTTTATTATCTATTTCAATTTCTCAAAAAGAAAGTAAACAACATTAAAATTAGGGAACCGTTTGTTTGATAATTCTTTTCTTGGTTTTAAATTTCTAAACCTCTGACATTAAATTAACTTACGTATATAATAAAAAATATCAAAAGAGAATTTACTTTTTCACATCGCTCTCTAGCGAGATCTCACTGTAATTGACCAACATAATAAAGTATAGCCTGTGTAGAGCTTGGCTTGCCAATTAATATCAATACTTGTCTTACATATGGTTTGATACTTATATGCAGATACTAACTCAAAGTATACCCTTCTGAGATATCCATATCCAATAGAAAAAAGTAAACGGCTTAAAAATATGAAGAGTAATTTTACCAACGAAATATTGAATAAATATATTTGGAGTTTAAAAGAACATATTATGTCCAAAACATTTGTTTGGAGATTGAATGAACATTTATCCTCCGAATTTCTTAATCTTTACTAATTAAAAAGCGTAACTTCACGCCAGCAATCTCCGAAGAGGTAGGCAGAGGAGTGCAGAATCCTCCCACGTTTCACCAGTTACGTTTACGTTCTTCTATGGAATAGGTTGTGAACTAATCATAATGCATCGAGCATTAATCCAGACTCCGAACCAGTCAGTCCGTCAGTCAGTCAGTCAGTAAGACAGTCTTTACTTATGATCGTAATCATCACTATATCAAAAAATACACGAAACATGAAAGTGCAAAGTGTGAACCCTGGCGCGGGTACTAAATGACGCGTGTATTTCTGGCAGGTGACCCGGTTACCGATTACGTAGCACAGGTATTTCGCTAGTTTTTGCTAATGTCAGTGAATTTACCAGAGATTTAATAACTTTGCACGTATTTATGCACACACAGCATTATAATGGCTAAAAATAACGCAAGACACTGTTGAGATTTAGTATTTCATGAAAGTTTTTACCATCGACAAATCGGTAATTTGCTGTGAAATCCAAAAAGTGTAATACATCATTTTTAATGTTTTAAATGTAATTCACGCGGAAACACTATTTGCTCTTCCGACGATCCGTGCCTATTAGAGTCCATTTAAATGTGTACATATGTATCTATAGGAAGATTATCTCTGCCTTTGTAGATGGAATATAATAAAATGGGGTGCATGTAAGGAGCCACCTCGAGCGGCGCCTATGTCTGATTAAGTACAACCACATCCTGCCCGGCGCACCCTGGACATGCGACTAAACCTTTGACTACGATGGTTGATCATTTACGATCAACCATAGACTCGACCAAGTAGATTGTATAAAAAGTGTATTAATCATGTCTCATTATGAAACTTCAATACACGATGCGAAAACATGTAACTTTAAGCAAAAACGAGGAATATCCATAACATCTGTGAGCTTAGATAGGTCACGCGATGGACACTGTTCAGAGCGATTCAAAATTCTAAGATCTTCTAATAAATGTGTTAGGTATTTCCTTCGTCTTTATGTTTTTCATGCCTTCTGAGTAACTTACAATAACAAATACTTATAGGCTATCCTGCTTCTTCGACTTTATAATCTGATTACATAATCTAAGGCATTTCGTTTTTTTCCCTATATATATGACATTTATTGTTTTGTTAACAAAATTCCTACTTGGATACATTGTTCTACAAATTACACCGTAATCTAGTGAAATTGATAGAAGAAATTGTATTCAAATAAAACATTTCATGTGAATATGTTAAATGAATTAAAGTCGTTTCTAGTTTACCGATAAGTAATCCGTACGAGTAAAGAAACGCCTGCCATGTTAAAATAGCTCAATCCAAATCATGTTTGATAGGATTGAAATCGTCGAAGGAGTTGGCTCAACACGTCAAAACTAATTGGTAAATACGAATACCTTGTCGTAGTAGACTGCACCTGTATTCAATCGCAAATAGCAATTGAGTTAATATCAGAAGTATATACTTCCATATCATACGTTGGCTACGCTGAAACTGCTATTAATTCTTACTATGCTCTTCTGTAAATTATGCATCAGTGTATTAGCAGGAAGATTTTGATGAGCATATCTCAAGCATTTATAATGTACACGCTATAATGTATTCTTTGTAAAAATGAAGAAATTCAAGACTTAGATCACCAAGTTCGTTGATAACAACATGCACAAATGGCTGCCATCAGCAAATATAGATACATAAGGTAATTATAGTTAGCATAATAATATGCACACGATGCGAATTGGTTATGTAACGTCAATTAATGAACAAGGTGTACAGGGTCAATTTTTTCATTCTTAAAGGATAGCTTTCATTAAAATTGATCTAAATCGATAGGGATTTTATTCCATAATAGTATAAGTACTTTAACGAAAATAATGTGTGATTGGAATACGAAAAACGCGATACAAGGCCTAGTAGAAGGCAAAAGAACTCAAAATCAAACTCAAATCACTAGTACAAAGACGCCATTTCTAAAGAAAGATGAAACCAGAAATATCAATTTTAAAAACATTAGCTTTAATTTTCTGATATTACCCCTCACCCGAATTTATTTATTCCAGTAGGTAAATGCTAAGCGTACAAGTTAACTATTATGCAAGCTCATTGCAATTTTGGAACATCCACATGTACTTCAGAGCGAAGACTATCCCACGGTCTTAAATAATAAAACGAATATTAAATTTTTAAATTGTAGATTTTATTAGCATAACATTACAATGAGTTATATATACAATGGTCATAATCATATTATTTATAAATGTCGCTAGAATTTCGGTGATAACACTGCCATTATAAAGCATGCTTTGTGCAGAGTCCAAAGACAGGTACGAGAAGAATGGAACATAAAAGTGCATTCATAAGCTACAGAATATGTACAGAAGTTTTAATAGTAAATAAATAATAAGAGACTAAACTGAGTAAGATATATGTTCACTACAGCCCATGAATATTAAATTAAAACGACGTTAGAATTACATTGAAGTCCAATCACATCGTTGCTATACAAGGGAATAAGTCTGGAATGGATCATATTCCAGAGAATTTTGGTCGCAAACCTCCTAATGCCCAGGAAAGAGTAGATATTGCCGCTTTACAGCTGGTCAAAATTTGTCCCACCGTTGAAAATTTTTTAACAGCGTTTGAATGATCCAAGTTCAAAAGCAAATTACATATCTACTAAATAATAATCGCCGTAACATGCTTTTCATTTTGAGCAATAGCCTCTGCCTAGAATTAAAATAAAGGTTGAAGAATACTCTACAAAACCGCAAGCTGCACACAGCACAAAGCTTTCACAGCAAGCTGATGAAAATTTTAAAGACTATGTTTCGTTTTGAATGTTATATCGCATATAATTACGTCGCCTAATTTTGAATAGTGATTGGGGTAAAGTTGATATTAAACTTTGAATGTTACAAACTTAAACCCCACAAAAATGTCAATCATAATAATCTAGAATATTCCTACCTAGCTAGGTAACCTTTACTAGCTAGTAAACCATCGAAAAACATCGTATGACACGCTTCTTGACACAACTTCAGCAGGTGATGTAAAATATTACAAAAACTTTAGGACGCAAACGTATCTTTATACGAGATAATAGAGACTTGATAATCTCTACAGAAGTAATGACATCGACATGCACAATTCCTCATAATATTATAAACCATTATTATTTTCGCGATTTACATATCGTGATATTTCGACATTTCAATCGAACATTTATTTCGATCTTTCCATCGTTCTACCTTTGGAACATGGGCCATTTTTTGTTCATGTGTCTTTAACTAAATGATCTTTAACTAAATGGTCTGATTCTATAAAAAACGATTTCAAAAAATGTTATGTAAGATTACTTGGGATTAAACTTAATTTTTTACGTTCAATAACAATCTTTACACTATAGGTGTCACAGGTGAACATTGTTAAAGTACCTTTGTGTACAGTTTTTTATGGATGTTGGTTGCAGGTGTGACTGCCGATCGAGAGGTCCCGGGTCGAACACTACAAAAATTTTCTAATTTAGATTTTCTAGTAGTGGTTCGGAGTC
>DWEI01000843.1:0-19062 GCA_018245875.1 Mysoria ambigua | reverse complement strand
TTGAACATATCCTCCAGGGCATTTGTGAACAATTTGGGGGAAATGACGTCCCCTTGTCTCACACCGCGATGCAGGAGAATAGGTTCAGATCGCTGATTCTGTACTTATTCTGTACAAGCTCATATAAGTACAAGTCATTTCGTAAGTACAAGTCAAAGACATTAAATTATATAAGAATATATGAAATGCAACCCCAAATAACTCGTTTAACTTTTCGTATCAAAGTTGCTATCGTTTTTCGCATTTTTCGCCGCTTGGTAGCATCACAGTTACAATGTAAAACCTGAAACAATTTTACCTCTTAAAGTAAAATCATGCAATTTGCTGTTGAAAGTTTATGCAACTCAGAATTGAAACAATGAAAACGAGGAATACACCAGCACAAACTACTTTCTTTGTGCTTGGGTAAAAGATACGTATTTTGAATTATTTCTTTCATGAAATTTTTCGCTACAAACGAGAAGACGTTGACAATAAATAATGCTTTGTAGCAATAACAGCAAGTAGTGGAAAAAGTACAAAAATCGTAGATACGCTAAGATTACATCTAGTAGAAATAGAAAAAGTAAAAAAGGATATTGCCTGAAGTTTTACATCAAATGGGCACATAACCACCTATTGTTACTTTGTAAGCAATTCAACTTAGTACGCAAGACGAAATTGGACTGTTTCGTGTTTCAGCGTATGATGACCAAAACCTTATGAATTTCTACACTACGATGTAACGTTTGCAATATGAGCAGATGTAATGATGTAATGATCGAAACGGACGTAATTGTATTAACACAGTAATTAAATATTGTGTTTCAATAAATTTATATTATCATCCATACCTTCATCGTAAAAATGGCACTGATATATATTTTAAATGATCTAAATCCCACATTGATAACATTACGTCGGCTTTACCTGTACTTACGATACATGTTTAACATGGATAACTCCTTTACTTTTATCCCATATCAAATTTCTGGTACTCGGAGAGGTGCTGACTCCTACGTCAATCTAAACTCGATTGTAAAGCAATTAAATATTCAATCTAGCTAAGAAAATCCTGAAAACTGTTCTGTATTTCATGTTTGCGAACACCATTGTAAAGTGCGCTTTGTAAGTGCCGTCTACAATTAGGATCTTTTAATAAATCTGCAAACTAAAAACACAGAATTCGTTTAGTTTTCCAACGTGTAACGTTAGTAAAATATACTTCCAACACGTTAAGCTTTTAAGCAAGCTATGGTGTTAATAGAAAAATTCAGACAAAATGAATATAAGAGACCTAACGAAAATGCTCCAGATTATTTTTTTAATATTTGCAACGTTACTGAGTTTTGTACAAAATTATTTCGATACGCTTAGTATCTTGCCGCACACGGATAGAATATTTTATCTAGATTCTATTGACTCCAAAGGCTTTATAATATCAGGAAAATAATATTACTGAATAATTGAGTTAATTAAGTACAAGTCGGACGAAAGCCAAATCCTAATTCTATCTAAAAATGGGTTTGTAACAACATTGAAACAACCTCCGAATTTACAGCTGAATCTGAGAAAATTATAACATTCATTCAATTAGAGGTTAAAACTCAGGAATTGACGGCTCCGTACCCTTTAATAATACGAAAAGTATGTTTCTGAAGAAATATGAAAATTAAGTACCTATTTACGAACACTCACCAGTTTTTTTTGCCATCACTTACCTATAATAGTGCTTGTATTATAGGTACATTTGTATGAATTTAATATTGAACATCTTTCAAGCTTGGACTTAAACTGCCTTCTTCCTAGCATGGTAAACATTAAGGAGACGAATTATATTAACATTCACGTAACACGAATGCTATTAGTCCCAATTTTAACGAAGAAAATCTTATAATTTCAATTTATATCGAGATTTATGCATTGTAAAGTATTAAAAATACAACTTTGTTGTTCGAAGACTGTAATATTCTTTGCAAGAATTTCTCGACAGCGCGAATAATCCGACTTCCAAGAACTTTCTAATAACGCTCTCCTCTTAGATTCATTGCACCTTGCAGAGAAAAATTTAAAAACTTTCCGCGGGACTTAAGAGATGTTTGTGGAACTTTCCGAATGACATTAATCCCAGTAATTTCTCGCCCGATTTTGAAACCTTTAAAACTTTTAACGTTTTTCTCTATTTAAAAAAAAACAACTTGCAATCATGACCTCTTCGATTTCGTGTACTTGCTTTTCGATCATTTGATCTTGATCGAAATCATGATTTTATATCAATTTTTATAATAATTTATATAAAGTCTCGTTAGTCGTGTTGGCTGCAAGGGCAACTGCTAATTAACCATCCTGTGTTTAATCACCAGGTCTGAGACTATTGGATTTTTCTAACGTAAATTTTCTAGTACAGGCTCAGAGTCTGGACGTGGGCCCGGTGTATGACAATAGGCTCACAACCTATTGCGTAAAGGGACGAGGTATGAAGGGAGGCACTCGTACGAAGGGTAACTGGTGAAATGTGGGAATGTACTATACTCCTCTATCTTTCTTTTTGCCGGATTACAGGAGTGATGTAACGATATTATTATGAAAAAACAATCACACAAAATACAAACAGAATAAAAGTGGAATGAATTTACATAAGAAATCAAATTCAGATAAAGCTTTGTAAGAACCAGATGTACCTTTGTTGGCAGCTAAGTGACAGTTTTGGTATTAATGTTCTTGTATTTGGTCGATATGTTAAGATACATATTCCAAATTGTTGCAAATAGATTGTTTGCATGACTGTAACTCCACTCGGCTTAGTTTACTTGGAATCAAGTGTCGCAGCAACTTAACGCCACGTGCTTTATCTGCCCTCTACCTGATTACATAAGATAATGCTTATAAAATTAAATAAATGGATTGCACTCAGCTAAGACTCCCAGCTTTCTTAAGTAAAATGGGGCTAATTGGTTAAATTGGAGTGACTCAAAGCACTTTAATCCTTTGACGACAGTGAAAATGCGCTTTATTTGAAGTACTTGCTTTATTGTTCCTGGAAGATATTATTGAAGAAAATTTTAATTACTGTGACGTACCGAAATTGAATAATATACTGATAACTGTTTTAGTTTAGTTTTATTATTGCTGATTTATTTCTGTATTTGTTTTCTTCTTTTATTTTTGTGATGAAATAAATGTTTATCTTATTTTATCTTATAAGTATTAAAACGAAATTTGCTAGTTTTGGCCAGATAAATTTATTTTTGATAAGTTAAATGAAATCATTAAAATTACGAGTATAGTTACAAAATTTTGTAAAAAAAAAATAAAAAATACATAATATAGCCCCGTGTCGGTGTGGAATAAAAATACAGACCAGACTAAAAGCTAGCAGATCATGGCATGACGCAGTCTGCCATCGCACAGCTAAATGCTCGATTCGCCTGTGGGCAGCAGCGTAGGTAATGAAAGACACTGTGTTCCTTCTTCCAAATCACCATCCAGTATTCCCAGTGTTGGGATCAAGGGCATATCCCACCAGGAAGCCCAATGTGCAGCAGTGGATAAATTATCGTTTAGTAAAATAATGAAAAATGAATATATTAATAAAAATATACCTAAATCATACGAGGGCGTTTTGAATGCAATATCATATTTATAAATCTCTTATATAAGTGAATAGCCTGTAATTACATATAGTACATACAAAATAGGTTTATAACGATTATTGCTTAATATTACAAAATATGTATTAATGTAAAATACTAAATTTATAACCTGCACGTCATACACGAATAAGATCGTCCATTTTATAAAACCTCGACCTCGTTCGATTTTCTTTTTAAAAAGCATCAAACGTCCGCTGCTTGTTAAATTGAGAAGTTCAGTATCTCGGGAAAGCGGGACGTCGTTGAGACACAGTCTTAATGAACTTATGATAAAGAACTACATTTTCATGAAATTCAGACTGAAGAAAGCAGAATTTTCAAGTAAATGTTTTGATTTAATAAAGCGTTGCCCCGTGAAGAAACTGAATTACGCTCGAAAATGCGACACGTTATAAAACTTTTCAGTAGTTTCAACTTGTAAAATGACGTGAAGCGGTCTTTAGGGGAACATATTACGCCATATCTGACATCTACAGCGTGCTTAATTTGTTAAGAGCCTTAAAATGAAATTACTGCGACGATTTTACGTTAGATATACCTACCTCGCATTATTAATTTGTACGTGTTATTAAAATTATGTTTAGCACACTGTTATTTCAACATGTTTACGATTAAGTTTGGAATAACTCAATAATAGAATTTAAAACACATGATTTTTATGGAAATGGTAGGATTAAATTCAATAGGCGCAGCTACCAATCCTTTTCTATTATATTCGATTTGATTTCGATTTCGATTCCATTCGATTTTGTTATGAAACTTGTATTTATAATCATACGTAAACGGGAATTTTATTTTAAAACATGATAGAACTTAAGCAAGACGTCGCACTGTTGGATTCGTTTTATTGAACTAGATGACTGCAGTTATAATTTAGCATCAAGTATCACGTTTCTTTTTTTCAACGAAAAAGACAATATCTTAAACATTCCTTATGCCTAGAAAAGGGTGGCAGCCAATCTAGAATATTCCTTTCGATCTTTTACAAGACTCAATAACTCGGCGATACTTACATTTAGAAGACATTTACATTTAGATTTTTTACATACGTACTTACATGAGGAAGCACCTAATAGTTTGTAACCAAGATTTCTTTCTCCGGTCTATATGGATTTTTGTATTGAATTTTAGAAAAAATAGCAACAAACTACACAACTACAGTGGCAGTTGAATTATCATGGCACTGGCTGCGTTTGAGATTTCACATAAATTCGCTGCAGTTCGTAATGTTACAGCAAATGTTAGATGTTATTGAGGCTAGGTTAAGGTATATTAGAACTGCACTCTGTAATACTGTAGCTGTAAAAGTACTATTGTTACAATAGGAAATATTTACTATATGTATAAATAGAAAAAGTTTTCTATTCATTTTTGGTATTTAGTTCCTATAACATGGACGTTATGCAATTTGTTAAAAAGTTTCTATAGGTAGGGTTAACCATATCTGGTCACCACGAGTGAGTGATTTTTATATTGTTTTTCTGAATTACTTATTTATACCGTAAAGTATATGATTATGGGAGTGTTCTGCATTCCTCTGCCTACCTCTTCGGGGATTACAAGCGTGAAGTTACATTTATTTATCCAACTAAATTTCAGTAAACAGTACATATATATTCATTATAAATATGTACAGCATTCTGTTTCAGGAGTAGGAAACTGTAAGGTATAAGCCCAATTTCTCTCACATTACACAACATATTTACGTCGAAATTTGCTCTGAAGTTTCAACACAAGTCTTAAGATAGTTGTTGAGGAACTCAGAATAAACTTTATGATACTTGTTAGCGCTGCGGTTTAGTCTTGGTGCATAGTATGAAACTGGACCTTTATTTTGTGAGTAAATCTTGGACCGCTGTTTCATATGGATGAAAATAAAAGGGAAATCATGAAAATGAGGAATATTGACTTTAATCATCATGTTGATTGTTTTTTATAGTATTTAGGTATAAAAACATTAAGGACTTGACTTAACATCACTGTAATACCTGAAGAGGTAGTCAAAGAAGTATAGGAATCGCCCACGTTTCACTAGTTACGTTTACAACCCACAATGGGATAGTGAGTAAATTTTCTCGATTCTCGTAATCGAAATCTCGTAAAATTTCTGACCTCGTTCGGCAGTCGCAGTTGGAAGCTTGCAACCTTCCAACCAATAAGACAACCATTAAGGCTGCAAATTAAATCCTATTTCACCATTGGATACTTGTTGCCTTATAAAATGAGACGCAATAAGACCATTGTATGCCATAACAAATGTGGATTCATAAAAATTTACACGGCTTAGATCATTACATTAGATACTTCTAAAAGGGTTGTTTTCTAGCCAATGTGTTTTCACCATTACACTTTTACATAACTCAGCGACCTCACTTCAATCGGCGAGAGGTCATAAGAAAGACCAAAACTAGGCCGATTGGTCCAAAAGTATTCGGGCTAAACCGAAAAATAGATATAAGTCAAACCGGTATACACATGACTAAAGTAGAAGAAGAAAAGAAAAGATTTACAAAAGAAATTCGGTTTAAAAAAAAGACACGCCGTATCATATTGGAGGATGCGATAGCAAAGAGTGAAAAAGTGTTATAAGAAAGAGGGTAAAAAGATCAAATATTTAAAGTTACAACACATATTAAAAAACAATAATAGGTACAAAAACAACCAGGATAATGAAACTTTTTTTAATATAATCAATTTATTTGATAATTTCTTTATTCGTTTCATTGAGTCACTTTTACATCAAACAAATATTGGTCTGTAATTAAATACATATTAATCACTGAGTCTACTGAAGAAATTCGACCACTTCGATTATAAGAATCCAACCAAACAAATTGGAATTCGCAACAGTCGTTTTTTTCCGCATTAAATGTATCATGAATGATGGAATATGAAAGAATCACAATTAGTTATATCCTATTTAAACATTTTCGGAATCCATCTACTAGATAAAGATATGTACTCTAAAGCAGGCTTCAAAAATACCGATATGAATAAACCAAATTTATGCGAGCGTTGAAAATTGAGATGATATAAAATTGGCACAAATACAAGGTCTGGATGTTATCTGTTTATTAAATATCCTCTGACGGTTAACTTACTAATCACAATTTAACAAAATACATGTAACAATGAAAAATATTATTACTCAATTCAAAAATGCACCAGGTCCTCTTATTTATGCGATTTGTCGTTCGGAAGTGAAATTTCAAGTTCACTTACATAATTTAAACGAAATAGTCGTAAATTTGCAGAAACATCATTATTGTCAGATAGGAAGTAGTAACTTAACAAATTGTACAAGCAAAGTTCGGGTAACCAAAACCTGCGTACATAAAAAGAATAGTTCTGCCGTAAAACAGGAAACTGTATCAGAATTAGGTTCAAACAACAACAATTGCAAAATACAACGACGGAAACTATCGAAGTTCCCGTAATCTATACTTTGCTAGTTTTAATGCAATTGGCAAATACCGGAATAAAAACACAAGGATAGAACCAGCTTACATTCTATACAAACAAATAGACCGTGAACCGGGCTACCATAAATCCCACTTACTTTGCAGCTATCCAACGATTTAGAACTAACTCATAGTTATAAATTTTCGGATACGCTACTGAAAATAGCACTGCGGCGAAGGCCTGGTGTTCAGCCAAACAGATGAAATGTTGCCCGGCGCGCCATTAGGAATTAATGGGCCGATTCGAGAAATGTCATCTTCCGGTAAATACCGAGTGTAATTCATTTCCTGCTTGACAGCCAACTGGCGTTCTCGTTGGGACTCTTTTGTATAGGCGACAGCGACATCTTTGTGATTTAGAATTCTTTAGACGGGAACTTGAGTACCAGGGTAGAATAATGAATAGCTCTACGAATAGAATGGGAACTCGCGCGCACTTAGTTTACGCTTAATGCTTACAAGTTGATGTGAATTTGAACATTTTGCGAAATGGCACAAAATATTTGCAGTAATTTCAAATTCTTTTTGCGTCAGTGTACTGTGTACTAAAGTGTTATTCGCATATATCACTTTTAAATGAATAATTTAATTATTATTGTAATATATATATTTCATGATTCCGTTCTATTCTTGCATTTAGGTTTACTACTTAAGAGCAAATCTTGGACACACTTGCCATAGTAATTTCCTTTTGCTCAAATGACGACGACACTCATAGATAAGAAAATTTTAAGACATGTCGTTCTTTTGAAATTATGTTGTTAACAATAGTTAAAACTCGTCATGGACTTCATAGGCAAGACCAATAAAATATTGGTCAACTAATTGTTGATTAATTAAACTTTAACGATAATAATAATTTGACATGTCAATGAAACATATCTGAAAGTTAATCTGTAATATAAAAACGAAATAAACAACGGGTTAGCAAATAATTTTCATTTCTGTTGGGTTTCATATTAAAACTGTTATAAGGCTGGCTTTGGCTAGTGGATATTCTTTGGACCAGTTACGTGATGAAAGAATCTTGGCCTTCTTGCAAATTTAATTCAAAATTCATTTGAACGTACCACGTGAAATATCTTTAAAACGGATGAATTCCTGAGTGCAGTGGTGTCGCCTTGAAATATGGCAGTTTTGATGCAAACTCGAACTGAGCTGGCGTCTAATGGGCACAACGATTTTTCATTTCTGTTCGGACATGTCGCTAATACTGAGAAGCAAGATGGATTGCTACATGAGGCTATGACTGCATTTTCTTATGTCATACAAATTCAATCAACAGTTTTGTTTAACTTTTATCGCCAATAAATATCACAAGGAGTTATGCAAGGGCCTAGGCAAGTAATTAGGCAAGGACTTAGACGAAGGCTTAATCAAGGGCTAAGACAAATACTTATGCAGGGAAAGGGATTTTTTCTACGTATCGTCAGCTTGCCGTCATATTATATCGTCGTGCAGTTTTTAGCTGTTATTGGTAGTGGTAAGAATTACTTTATCGCAAAAAATGAGGTACGAAATATCACACCTGTAATCCCCGAAGAGATAGGTTGAGGTATGTAAAACACTCCGACGTTTCACCAGTTACGTTTATGTCCCACTATGGAATAGATGATGGGCCTATAGTCATACACCGGCCACTTATCCAGACACCGTAACTCTATAAGAAAATCCAAGTTAGAAAATAGTCGCAAACCTGGGACTTAAGTCCAGAACCACTCAATCAGTAATCGCGCTTACAACAAGCACGACAAACGAGGCCATCGTTTATTTTATCTTTCAGTTCATTTCTTTAATTTATATACGTATTCCGTCTCTTTACTTCTTTCCTTACCCTAAAATTACTCATAATGAAGTCTATTACAATTAATCGTAGCTTGTAAATACAGAAATGTGAGTAAATGTAGTAATGACCAAAGAAATCGTTTATACCTTGGACTCCCCGACAAAAACAACGCGAACGAACAACCTGTCTGGAAATGAAAGTGATTCATTTCGTAAATTAGCTGCTGAAAAGATGGCTTCATAAAGAGATCTTTCTACCGCCGCTAAGGGTTTCACTAAAAGAAAATGCGAGGGGAAAAATATTATTAAGTATTCAAACAATTTCGTGTAACCAATTACACGGTCCAATTTTTAGAATCTATACACCTCTTAAGACCTTAAGACCTATACTGACCTGGGGCACTCTTGACTCCTGCATCAGCTAGTACCCGATAATAATAACGAAAATGAAGAGTATCCAAAGGTCAACATGAGAAATACGCGCAACCTTGTATTAAATAATCGGTCTAGGAGTTCGATTTTTTTAAATACGACATAAAACATATACAGTATACAAAATAGAATTACCGAACTATGATTAAGACAATATCATGTATACACTGAACGATTACATCCGAATCGAATATCGAACAGGGTCCACCCGAAACCGAATCTTGATTAACTGCAACCAATCAATTAGACCACACATTAGCGCGTAGCACAGAGTTAGGTGTTAATGTAGTTTGGCTTTGCGGTCATGGTTACGTTTTGAAGTTTAATATGACCATTATATTTGTTATCTTTCATCTTCTTCTTAGCGTGTCGTATCTTTCATTGTAAGTAAAAGTATTTCAAGATCCGATATAATAATAATAAAAAATATTTAAAATAAGTGATCATGTTCATCCTATTATTATTATTAAATGATTCCGACAGATTTGTTTTTTCATTTATTTAATATATTCACATTTATAACGAACATTATTTTAACGTACCATTTAAAAAACCACTGAAGTTTATAGTACGAATGCTACACGAAATTCACATCAATACCTACGCGTTTAAAAAATAAGAATAACTTCGATTTACTGTTAAGCGGTGTGATATCGTTTCGTAAATTAACTGGCAACTCGTCGATTAACAAAGGAGCTAGTTGAGCAAGTGTCCGCTTGCCGTAGGTGCTCTGTGAGCGAGTGCACAACCGGTTCTGAGCCAATGCCCGAATAAATACAGGATGTTTAACTTCGGCTTTTAAATTGTCTTCAAATAAATTGTCTTTTAATATTTTACATTTAATCTGGATCTGGGTTGGCAGTGTCCTACAATGTTTGAAAAGGTCATTTTCGTCATTTGAGAATTGTTGTTCGGTTTTAAAACAAACTATGTTACTCAAGATTTTCTTTTGGATTTTACATATTTGTTCAAGATTAGTTTTGTACGTCTGTCCGTAACTGCTTAATCCATATTGGATATATGACTCAGCCAGAGAATTGTTCAACATTAATTTAACTTTGAAGGGAAAATGTTTTACTGGACAGACAAGGAGTTTATACCTACGCGTTTTTAATAGTTAAATCGTTTGGTATTGTTATGAAGGGTAGCTTTCTGTTCTCTTTATTGCTTTTGAGGCATGAAAAGTATAAAATATTAACTCGCACTTAGCCAACCTAGTAAACTGTATCTTTAAATTTTATATCCTAAGATGTCCGCGTTCATTAGCGCAAAGATAAGGGTTGATGATGTTTAACATATTTAATCACGACTCACATTCACAATTAGTATTGAACTTCACATATAATTATATGATATCAGCCCTTAATCGTTCCACTGCTGGAACATGGGTCTCCTCTCAGAATGAGAGTGTTAAGGCCGTAGTCTGTCACGCTGGCCAAGTGCGGGTTGGCAGATTATATATTATACGTAAATACTAATTATATATTATACGTAAATCGCGTGACCTATGACCTATGACATATGACGGATTCTGACATGCGAAAACGTAACGTCCATTGGATCATCGCGGATGACCAATGAACACATCAAAGCGATAAGCGTGCGATGGCCCTAACGTACAGTCAAGTGTGCACCGTCGTGTTGACCCAACATCGACATTGTTGGCCTAACCGGTGGCATTTAATATGATCTAGTGTGTACAGTGTCGGTGATAAATTATTCTGACAAATATTGTAATATCACTCCAATAGCCGATATTGCGTTCCCGTGTTTGATTAATAGCCGATAATAGCGCGGAGATCGCATATCTACTTAGGCTGCTAACTGTCGAAGGGTTATTTGCAGTGCGAGTAGGCTTATGTACACGCTCAGAGTATATAGATATTCCTTGTTTCCAATAGCCATTACATTATGAATGTTGCTAAATAAAAATAACTTATTCAATCATACGTAATTGACAGTGTTATTTATAAAAAAAATATTGTATAATATTTATATGTAGTACTCTTATAAATATATCTTTTATATATATAAGTTTTCCTTTTTACCGTTTCACTTGCTGTTTGTCAATCACTACCGAAGTCATGACTACTTTAAGCGGTCTTTAAATATTCATGTAATTCGTACTTTATACGACGCTAAAACATTTATACATACATCATAGCATATTATACTTAAAAACTAATGCAAGTTTGGAAAATATTGGAACCATAAGTCTAGAATATGAGGCCACTATTGTGACCAGAATTATTTGGTTGCGTTATGTCCAGTTATGAAGAGTTTCGTAGGCTCAAGTTATATGTATCGTTGAAATTATCCTAAAGTAGTCAGTAACGCGTCCACGTAATAAAACTTGTCACATGGTAACTAACGAAACATTGTAAACTTATTTCGTGTGCTTTCTAATTTTTCAAAACAAGGCTTGAAATATTTTAAACGCAGCCGCAGCTTATTCCCCCTAGACAGTGTACGACAATGTATGTATAATGTAAATATGAATGACAAACTTATATGCGCTTCAAAGCAGCAATAGCCCCGTCAGTAACACATTATCCAGCTACACAGATTTTCCATTACATCCAATACCGGAAACCAAACTATTATGATCTCGGAAAGTCTTAAACAATCGGGTAAAATTCATTTTTGCTTATCGCATTGCTATTCTATACACCTGTAGTTATAAACTGTGGCATGGAACAATCAATTGGTATGCGAAATTGGAAATTCAGAAACAGACGAAATACCGTAGAGTGGATGATATCACAGTAATTGATGGCGTCTATTCACAAATGTGACTAATTACAGTCATTAACGATGACTATAGTACGATGCTTGACAATTAACGAAAATATATATATCACTAACATCTATCTGGCTTTGTCAACCAACCCTAACGTCAATTTGAAACTTACATAATAATGATAAAATAATGCAACGACATAATTAAAGGGTCATATTATCTAAATTATCGTACCTATTTTTTTTCTAAAATATACTTCATAATCAGTTCTCATCGACCGTTAATAAATAACGAATATTTATTTGACATTCAGAAAACTGAAGATTAATATGCGAGAATTACATCACAAAATTGATCTGAAAGCAGAACCAATGTATAAAACGCTTAAATGGAGTGAGAATAAAACCACGTGAACATTGCGCGAATCAAATCTGCGGATTGAAAGCTGAAATAAAACTTGAATTTCGTGTAAAAAATATCGCACGCTGTGAATCATTGGCGTGTTACAGCGTCTGACGGGTACACTCAATATGAGCCGAGGAACTACTCCAATATCAAGCTCGCAAATTGAACTCCGTTAAACCGAACGGCTTGCACCCATACTTATACATTAGCTTATAAAATAAGCGTATTCGGTTTTACATTCGATGCAACAATATTTTAACGTACGTAAGTACGTATCTAAGTAACGACGTCTTTCGACATCGGAATACACGGCCATCTGATACTAACTTAGGCAGAGTGAATTCTATGGTAGTCAAACATTCCACAAATTTACCAAAGATTTATATATATTTATAAGCATATATGTCATTGCATATATGCTTATAAATACATACACACATAAACAGATAGTTACCTTTTTTATCTTACAGAAAAAATCTTTTTGCATATTACGCAAATATACGACCGGCCCGAAATGTTTAAGTGACAAAATTATAATTAACATTAATAACGTTACAAATGTATGTTGGCGAAACAAATTAATCTTGGGCCGAACCAACCCGTGTACAAAATTTTCCGAACAAAAGCTTGATTTGCGTGTGAAATAATGCATCGCGTAGCGCCTGGCTCTGAAACATTGGCATGTCAGAGCGCCTGACGGAGGCTCCGTTGCATGCGTTGGATAAAACTTTAAAATTAATATCACACGGATATTCACACATTACACGAAATTAAAACATTACATTCGTCTCGTTGCTCGTGTGGTTACAAGAGCGACTTGTATTCTTGATATGTAGTCTTGAATTCTTCTCCCGGGTTGAGTACTATAGGATTTTTCTAACAGACCTGTTCTTATTGAAAATTTTAGTAGTGGTTCGGAGTTTGAGTTTCTGCCTGGTGTATGGATATAGGCTCCTAACCGATACCATTATAGATCATAAATGTAACTGATGAAACTTGGGAGGATAGATATTACCCGTCTCTGCCTACTTCTTCAGGAATTACAGGCGTAATGTTACGTGTTACGTTTTTAATTCAAACAAAAAAAGTTGAGAAAATTCTTAAGAAAATAAATGTATATGTATGTGATATCAACTTACCTACAATTTTAGTAGAAAATAATCTCTAAGCGAAATATAATCTGTGAATATCTGCTTAAAAAATAATATCTTTATTGTACAAAGAAAGAGGATTAGATTTAGGAAGAGGTAAATTTTTATAAAACAATAAATTAAGTTAATTTTACATAATTCCTTACCATCTCTAATCAATTTCGCCAAGTTTATTTTGAAAATACAGCAAGCCAACCGAATCTTCAAATTGAAACAAACTTCTAAATTGATTACAGAACTGCGTCCGTCCTGAAACATTATACCAACGACGGTTTCGCGGAATCAGGGTCGCTGTGTAAGTACGAGTAGATTGGGTCAATTTAAGATAATTTACATAATTTCTTATTGAAAACTTTTAAACGAATCACTGTTTCGAATAACTTCTTGTTTGCAATTATGTTGATTTTCGTTAAGCTACGAAGTATAGGTATCTACTATTAAGGCTCATGGTGGTTTCCTATAATAGATGATACCTAATCTACTTCTGACTTCTTCAAAGAATTTAACGTAAAGGCAAATAATTCTACTACTACCTACGCACTACCTGTTTCTTTGTTGGTCATCTTTGATTGAGATGTTGGTCATCATCTTTGATTGAGATGTGACATATGTAGCCTCAATATATACTTTATTGATGTAAGTTAAATATAAAAGTTAACTTAACGTGACGTAAGGTAACATTAATCATAATATATGTATATAACTACTAGGTGAGAGAGCACTGTGGAAGACCTCTGCCCCACCTAAGGGATATAGGAAAGTAAGTCATGTATGTTAAAAAGTTAAATTAGGAATATATCATTAATTTAATTTATACGTAGGAAACGGTCGTAAATTCATTTGCAAACTTGTAACGAACTATTCCGATCGCTATGATATTTATAGTGGAACTTTTCCGACACCCGGCTAGTAATGTGCATTGTAAATGCATCGTACATACCGTTACAATTTCAATTTCTAAGCAAATCGTAATACATACATACGATACATACATACGTCATATTACTGTATTCAACAACTAGTATTTGTCAATCCTCGTATCATAACTGTAACAACATTCATTTCCAACTTTGTCACTCATTTCTCATATCCAGCTGATAGACTTTGTACATTGACATACAATGTGAAAGTTTTAAAAACAATAACCTCATAAATATTTACAAATACAGCAATTTCAAAAACACTCTAAAACCAAAAAAATATATACATACGAATACTTTTTTTACATATATCAGCTACCTGTTTTATTCTATTCTTTTGGATTTGGAAGAATGTATGTAGCATAAATTAAGATATGCCTGACCGCATATTCATAACAGGCAACTATAAATATTTATAAAGATCGAAGCTCGATACTGTGTATTATTTATGGAACATCGAAGCGGCGCGCGTAAACTTTTCCGGCGCTTGCCTTAAATTGCGTTGCATTGCCGAGTGCCCTCGCAATGAGTTAATGCAGTGCAATTTCCATAATAACAGATTTTCATTTGTTGTGTACATTGTAACATGGAGCGATGAATGTTATGCATGTTGTCTATTAGCTTGACTGAAAACTGACTTTTGGGGTAGATATTTTTTTTCGAAATTGGAGTGCATGGATAAAACGAAAAATGCATATCGAAGAAGCACGGGAAGTTTATAAGAATAGAGATATTTAGTAATCGGTGCTCTCTGTCTACTCCATGAGTGACCTGGCGTGAGGATATGTATTTACTTATTACTGAAGTCTCTTTCGACATCTTCAATAACATCGACCGATGTCACTTAACGCAGACTACTCTAAGAGTTGAAAAAGCACAAGATCACTTTAAGTACTGCAATTGATATCAACCGCTCGTCTTCGGTCACTGGCGGCCGAGTTCAATAGCCTCTCGATCTTCTTCACTCAATAATGCTGTTGATTTTTCGTTCTGTTAGTTGATAGATTTTTATGAAGCATTTTCAATGCTTTGGAAATCGATATGAAGAATTCTATAGTATACAAGTTTTTTCGTAAAGTTTTCCTTTATCGATACTCCTAGTAATGTGTGTTTAATTTCGAAAAGAACGCCATTTTGTAAACTAAGCGATGCCATCATTATTAGTAATCTGGGGTCGCCGAAATGGGAGATCTAATTATTATACTTATTATCACTATTATAATTATAATCTAGGATTTCAAGTGGTATAAATAATAATCATTCTACAAACAACAATAACAAATATGGACAGTTAAAAGTTCTAAATAAATCTGTTTCAAACATACTTATTTTATATTCAACATACAAATAGGCGTTTATATTCATCGCTGCAAGAATGTAACAATATTTGTGCATTTATGAGTGGCGTATATTACACGGAATTCTTCATTCGCATGTAATATTTTACGTAGATGACGTCGTATCGTAGGAAAATGAAAATCTGGCTGAGAATATGAGCTAATTTGGTTCGAGGCAGTGCCAAATCTCGTTATTTAATTAAAAAGCAACGCGCCTAGGGCATCGTAGCGGATAACAGTTCAACGTAACGGAGCATCCAAGAGACTTCTTTATGGACGATTTGTTCACGAACCTGCATAATTAATGAAGCAGAGCAGTGGAATAGAAAAGCAAAATATCAAGTGAAGCTTCATTCAACCGAATATATTTTACACAAACGTAAACCCCTCCGACTTTTAAGTAACCGTACAATATTCTCCACACCAAAGTATCATTATATTCCCCGACTCGAAAACCTAAGACCTTAACATGAAAAAGATTGTGCCCGAGCGATACGTTTGACCTTTTTCAGCATATACATTGACGCTTATATTCATGAAGCACTCCAAAGATGACTTTTCTTTATGGAGGAAAGGTAAAGAAAAACTGAGGTCTTATTGTGTACCGAGTTACTTATTCAACGCACACATAACCCTATTTACATATGAATCTAAGTTTTTCCACCTTTGTTTGCTGCGTCGAGTGAACTTGTCGCAGAGCAGCGAGACAGAGACGTAACGTTACGAGCTCGGCGCGCGACTGTAGGGGCAATTTGCGGCGGATCTGAATTTGCCTAAACCCAAAGGAAACGAGACAAAGACAAAAGGTCGGCCCGCTTGCGATTTATGAAGATTGCGTCCCGGCAATGCTCCGTATACGCATTAAGCGTACAAATACATCTGTGGGGGGCGCAGATAAGAACAACAATTTTGTGGTCAAAACTTTCTTCATTTGCCGGGACCCAAATTTACGATTATATATTTAGTATTAAAAACATATCATCACGTCTATAAGCCTCGAAAAGATAGGCAGAGGAGTGAAGTATTCTCTTAGGTTCCAATAATTACGCTTATATCCTTATGTACAACTATGGAATAGGGGTGATTTATATACCTGACACAAATTCAAACTGCATCACTACTATGAATTTCATGTTAGAACAACGAAAGGTCATCGAATCTAGGACCTGTCGATCGTCAATCACATCACATGGCTATCATATGGTATAAGTGTACATTGTTTGTTTAGTTAAATACTATTTAATACTTGAACTATAAAATTAAAATAATAACTTAACCAACAACCAATTTTGAAAATAGATAATATTTGCTGTTTTTTCTTTTCGACAATGTATTACATGTACTTGCTTCATATTATGGAAATAAATGTAAATATTTCACAGCAAAGATCCAACACTGAAGCACAGAGGTTTTAATATTTTCACTTCATTAAGAAGCCCGCCATCTGTTGAACGAATGTGGAATTACCTATATTTAGGAAAATGTCGAAAACGTATTGCAATAAGTAATCCAAAACCATCACCATCCAAAACCATCCATATACATAAACATTATATGTATATACGTTGATAAAAAGGTTTCCTATAGGGCTAGGCATGAACTAAGTAGTTTCAACTACTAAAGTCCTGATACTATTTCTGAAAGGAAGCAACCCTATTTTTCTTATGTTATGGGTATCTTTAAAAGACAAGTATAAAGACATGAATAAAAATAAAGAGATGAAAATCTAGACATCGCAAAATAATCTTCAAAGGAGGCTAATATAATTAGTTATATATTAAACACCATTATCTATTAAAAGTCAATAACGTAACTTCACGCCTGTAATTCCCGAAGAGGTAGGCAGAGGAATGCATAACACACCCACGTTTCTTAGTTACAAGTACGTTCCACTATGAAATAGGTGGTGAGCTTATTGCCATACACCGGGCACATATCAACACTCCAAACTACTACAAGAAAATCTAAATTAGAATATTTTGTAGCGCTCGACTCGAGAATCAAACCCACCAACGCGTACCTGGACAGTAATCACACTTGCAACCCAACACAAAACTACACAGTCAAAGTCAAGTCAAAACTTAAGAGAGTTCATTAATATTTTATCTTTATATGTATTTATTTTTAATTCTTTCGTTCATTCATTGATTTATTCAGTCTCACACATATGCGGGCTCTTTCTTCACATTTGCGGCTTCATCTTTCTTGCTGACTCACTCACGCGCTCATTCATTCACTCATTACTTTCGCGAATCCCAAATAGAAAAAGTCATATAAAAGAATTATGCTCTTATGAAAACCCCTCCTAATTGGCATGCATATATCGCGGTCGCCACAAATCCGCATTTTTCCTGGTTGACGCGGCGGTATGTAAATATACTCATCAATATTCATTGTCGGCGGCGTATCAATAATCGAGTCTTGCCTCGCAAGGGAGCCAGCCATTGTGTTATTCCACTCTTTTATTTCAGTTCAGGACGGTTTTTATACACTCTCTTTGTTCAGTTTCATAACAGTAATAAAGGAGATGTGATGTCGTAATTTTACGTGAAAAAATGTGTTCATGCGGCAAAAAAAAATCAAAAGTTACATTAAAATTTAACGATTATAATATTTATCACTAAAATAGTAATTCGCCTTCTATTATGTTTCGGCTTACAAATCTATCTTCCATGCATTTAGTGCTACAAACTACAATATTTCCTTATATCCTATTAATTATAATTCCATATTCATATGAATAATAATCACTATATGAGTATAAATTATCAAATTTCACTTTAGTATAGTTGTACAATTACATTAGATATATTAGAATGAATAGGCATATATTAGCACTTCACATTGGTACGTAGAAGTAATCATGAAATAAATAAAACCATTTGTATTATGGATAATAAATATTTATTACTTTAAACAAGAAAGGCAACTGTGATAATTGACACTATAGGTCAGAATAAATTTTTGAAAGAACCTTTTGAAATTATCGCATCTAACTCAATTTCAAAAGGTCTGAAATAAACCGCTTATCCTACCTTTCCGTTTCAATCCTGTGAAGTATTCATAAAATTATTCATCGCACAAATTGCTTCTCGGGTTGATTACATAAATTGATTTTTATTATAAAATTACATAATATGGATTGAAACGAATTTACATGTTCGTAGAGGGGAAGCGCGAGGAAAAAATTGGATGCAAA
>DWEI01000842.1:0-19065 GCA_018245875.1 Mysoria ambigua | reverse complement strand
AATTAGAAAATTTTGTAGTGTTCGACCCGGGAATCGAACCCGGGACCTCTCGATCGGCAGTCGCATCTGCAGCCAACACGACCAACGAGGCAGTCAAAAATTCAAATCTAAATTACAAATATTTATTACTGTCCGATTTGGGGCTTGAACCCAGTACGTCCCGATCGGCAGCCAACAGGACGAACGATGCAGTCATCTTCCTTTTACATATACGTATGCATGTTTTAAAGAGTGTCACGTTAATCTCGTATTTTATTTTTATATTCGTTCATTTAACAAAGTAGTAGGAAACGATGCTAATTTAAATGATATCAGATACAAGTTTAGCAACAGACAGGCACGTGGGATGGCACTACTCTCCTCTGCCTAACCCTTCGGGGACGTGCAGGCGTAAAGCGACACTTGCTACATTCCATTTCCTTGTCAGCACAACGGCTGTCAAACATAGTGAAATGAAGTCCGGAAACCTGCATATTCATTGGTTTTGGTGTCGTGAGATAGACGTTCGCATCGCGGCCGTGTGACGACAGGTAAGGGTAGAAGGCGCATTGCTTTGATTCCATCACGTAACTGATACGTTGTTACAGTTGTAGCTGGTCAAGGACTTACAAAGCAAAGGAGGCGTTACAAAGTTTGAGTGGCAGAACTAAAGAGAGATTTGTAATTTTACGTTACATTTGTTGAATGTTTTATAATTTTTTGACACCATTAACGTTAAATACAGTTTAAATTTAAATCTAAACATAATGAACTTAATTAGGAACTAATTTATTATATTGTACGGGTGATCCGTATTCAACTGTGATCGATTAAAGGGTTGATGTTGATGATACTGATGATGACAAATTTTATATTTTCATCAGTTTTGCCAACTTCACTATCTTACTGTAAATAGTTTTTTTCAACAGTCATACATTTTACAGATGTGGCATATTATTATATTTATACTAGCATATTACTGGCTTCAGAAAATATTATGAAAAATTCTAAATGCGTGCGCGCCAAATGATTTTTTCCACCTATTTATATGAAACTTTTTAAAAGTCAATCCCCGAAGTTCGAATGCCAGTAATCCCCGAAGAGTAACAAACTCGCATTACCCAACAATTTATTTGACAAATTACTAGTCGGGCCAACCCAAAAAAAACATACGTGCGTCTAGCCGGCTTAATTCTCACATTAGTCAAATTATCAGCCTTGGAACTTTGTCGTAATAAGCAATTTTAATTCGATATACGTTGGGCTTTAGAGTGTTTTCTTTTATAACACTGAAGTTTTTTATTGCAATGTTAATACTATGACAAATAAAAAGACAAAGGTAAAGAGTTAAATTAAATGTACCTACCTACATTAGAAATGATGACGGACGCATATGCCGAGGGAGACCAAGGACCCACCGTACTCAAATAGGTAAGATGCCGGCCGATGGGGACTAAGCTGTCGTCTAAATATGCGTCACTAATTTAGAAATCTTGTTCCGTTAGGGACTCTGTGTGATAATGTCATTATACTGCAAAAACAGGTTTTTATTAAGTCCATAAGAGGCCTTACCTTTTCCTTAAACTCATTTAATATAAGTGTAGCAAGTTTAAATAAAATTTGATAAGGATATAATTGTTTTATATTCATATATTATGGTAATATTCATTGATAAGGATAAGAATACTACAATATCGATCATTTAGCTACATCCAACGTGGCTCCGCGGGGTGGATCTTGTTATGTCTTCGAAGAGTAAGCGAAACAATTTAGCCTTTGTCTCAATGTCACTGCGCTGCAAAATGCTTACAATGGGGCACAATGGCGAACAACACCATTGTCTCCGCTCCGATGTAACCAACGCTTGTTGTGCTTGCGACAAGCGCGGTCAATAGCCAACGTGCAATACAACTGTATATTTAGAGGCTAGGGGACAATGAATGTTTTGATAATCCTCATATTGTTTATCTTACTGCTTAGTTCGCGTCAACCCCTAACTGCTTAGATTACGTATGGGTAAAGAAAGTACGTAAAATAATGCCCAGTCGTTGTTGTACCGTTGCTATCGTTGTTTACTTATCATTAAAATGTATTAATAGCGGTGTTGATCAAAAATATTACACAACAGATTGTTCTTTAGCGGAAATTTTCTACGGCATTCGGGAATAGTTCCGACGTTAATGGCTGGAAATTACCAGCATTATGCGAGATTCACTTTACAATTATGGGATACGATAGGGATAATAAATGGATAATGGGCGATATTAATTTATTTCGAAATTTCGGATAACAAAGTGATTTGCTTAGTGCTATTAGTGGTACGGTAATGTTTGGCCAAAGTTTCACGAAGTACAATCGTGGGGTAGGACTCGTGCCTTATGTGATAGTATTAGAACAGGTAGTGAGGACATATTATGTAACTTTGCTGACGACGAGGATATATTAACTTTTACATAAATAACATATGATGATAGAACACTGTCTTGCAAATCATTTTTTGAATCACTCCATGTAATAGACAAAAAACAACCATTAAAAGTGGCAATAGATTTGAGTCAGAATACCAAATTATATTTACAGGAATTATACAATTTTTCATATCAAGATAAATAAAAGGTTACAAAACAAGTCACGTATTCGAACGTCGGCGTTTAGATATTTTTTTAATTTTTATCATCCCGTGAAATTTAATTAGCGTTTTACACAAAACAATTTTAGTCATGCAACTAAAGTGACAATGTTCAGTCATTGTTGTTGAATTTATATGCATGTAGTGATATAGTGGAATTTTAACAAAAAAAAAATTGACTGCCTCATTGGTAGTGTTGGTTGAAAGTGCGACTGCGGATCGGGAAGCCCCGGGTTCGATTCTCGGGTCGAACATTACAAAAAATTTCTATAATAACTTACATTTTCTAGTAGTGGTTCGGAGTCTGTATATGTGCCCGATGCATGGCAATAGAATAACCACCTATTCCATAATGGGACGTAAACGTAACTGGTGAAATGTGGGAGTGTTCTGCATTCCCCTGCCTACTTCTTAGGGGTACAAGCGTAAAGTTACGTTGCGTAGTTACGTTTCTTTAACGAAATATTTCAAAATCACTTTATTGCCAAATTCCTACGAGAGATAATTTTGATCAAGATTAATTTCAATGTATCACCATGATGCCGCTACGAGAGCTTATGAACTTCTATTTTAAATTTAAACTCGTTGTATTTAGCCAATATACCTAGGCCGTAAATTTGGAATGTTTTGTTTTTGATTGGTTCTTGGTTTTCTTTACTGGTCGTATGAGTTTTGAAACTATTGCCTGTAATATTAAACATATTTTATGACTTTTCTAAACATTAGCACTATAAATATTTATATATGTATTTTCGTATGTTTATTGATTATTTATCAGTCTAACTGGACCAGTTGTTAAGTAACCTGACTGCTGAATAGGGAGTTGCAAGTTCGAATCGTATCTAGAACAAATGGTTGTCTTATGAGCACCACTATCATTAGACATCTGTGCGTAAATTTATCTACATAAATATAAGTTTCTAAATTGATATATGTACTTTATCAATCGGTTCGTTATCATTTACAGATTTTTCTTGCAATGAAATAGTTGTGTGCAAAATTTGATAATAATAAATTCATCTTTATGTTACTAATTTTAGTTCATAAACTATTTATAGTTCACAACATAAATAATTATATTTTAGTTCATTAACTATATAATCGTTCTAAAACATTATTTTTGGTATGCATGAAACTTGACAATCGTTTTGGGCTTCTGAAAATTTGTATTAACATTACCTATATTTATGTTTATTTTGAGTTTATCTACAGAAGGAGAAATAAGTTAATATAATCAATGTAAGGCGTATATTTCTTAAAAACTATCATTAGCCCATTGGTCTAAGAATCTGACGCCAGTGGCATTTCAATAAATAGCTTTCATGAAAATCCTGCTTGAATTTTACTGGATAATATCGCAAGCGATTTCCAGTCTTATATAACTGAGATAAGAAAGAAAATCGGGAGAACTTTTAGCGACTGATATCACAACTTACGTGTCGAATTGCTTACTGCGGACGGAAGCATTTGCTTTCCAAACTTCTGTGCCTTTTCTATTACAACTTGGTGTAGTGGAAAAATACTTTGTTTAATGCATAAGTTCCAGATTGTTGTAATTCGCTCTTTGCATTGTTTACATAACTACATTTTATTTTCACAGTTTTGAAATTAAAAGAGAAAAATCTATTATGCCAAATAGCAGGCATTTTTTCAAGTGGTTAATTTGTCCTTTTTTCTAGCCTAAGTTTCCTTTAAATTTAATTATTGCGAATTCTGTTCCATGATTGTGTTGAGTTTCGTTCTGTTTTTTGACGATAATTTTTTTAATGAAACACTTGATCCTTCAGTTATATCTGACAAAACACAATATGTAAAATTATATCTGTAAAATGCTGACGTAATAAAATGACTGAACCATTCACAAATATTTCAAAATTTCTCTGACCACGATGTAACTTTATCGTAAAACGTAATTCTTGTTATAGCAACGACCCCTAACGCTACCAAGTCCAATGTAAACAAGGCATCTCGGTGAAATTAATTAAAAAACCCGCACGCACGCTCGCTCGCTGTTATCCCCGAACGATACGAGGTGTTGTAACTCGAACTCATTGGAACCGCGTTAAATATTCCACGAGGCAACAATCACTGTCAAAGAAAACTATTGCTTCATATGTTCTGAAGACAATATTGTATTTCCTCAATGCGGTTGAGTTGTCGGTTGACTGTGGTTTGAAATGGTGTGTCTCTAATCTGTCTCCAGGAGTCTTCCTACGATGAATAGGCAACTTCACAAATTTCCTTGGCCTATGTACAAATTGCTTTGGTTTGCAGTGGACGCTTACAATAACACAATAACCACAAATCGAACCTGCTTTATTTAGTACAATATATTTATATATATTGTATACTTGTTGTATATATTGTGTACTTGTTGAAAATAATGGATTATATTCATAACAATTAGAACCACTCAGGCAATGACAATTATCTAAAAAATATATTCAAATGAAAACATATTCAAATATATATATTCAAATAAAAAATCTAAAACATAAATGTCAGAGATCAAGATCTGTTTGGTGTCGCATAGCTGGCGAATGATAGCTGGCGAGTACGTTCTTTAAGTAGGTACTGAATTGATACAATACTTTGTTTTCCTTTTACCAATAATAAGTTGTATATCATAGAATAAATATTAGAAACGTTATATCGTAACATCACACCCTAAATCCCCAAAGAGGTAGGCGGAGAAATGCAGAACACTCCATATTTCACCGATTACGTTTACGTCCCACTAATAGAGGTGGTGGTGGAATAGGTGGTGAGCCTATTGCCATGCATCGGGTACATATCCGAACCGGGTACATATCCGAACAAACATGACCAACGAGGCAGACGTCTCACAAAATTTAGTTAAATTAATAGATTAGAAGCTGTACTATTGGTTACATTACGCGTAAAGAATTAAAGTAGAAGAAAGTTATATTAGAAGTTAAGAAGATAAATAACCAATTTCGAATTAAACGAGACTAATATGTATTTTACACGAAACGAAACATCTCGATCCTAAGACATCGGCATACAAAAACTTTTGTATAGGGTCGGGACCCGAATAAAATTTCACGAAAATTAAATAGAAGTACGTCGTCGCAAGCAAACGGCCCTGCGCGAGTTATTTCAGCGCTTTATCGACTTAGCTAAGGGCCGGCCTTGGTGCCTCGTTTATTGTACTAGGAATGTATTCAAATGCTTGGCTACTATTGAACGTTTTACATGTGTGTGTAACGGTCTGAAGGTTGTACTGTTGTACCATTGTACCGAACGATCCATGTCTCTATTTCGGAGTAATCCAATTAGTTTCGGCCCTATACGAATATTTTCTCTTCAGTTACATCAGAGACGCTACAATGACGAACCAACACAATTGTTACCGTGTTCGGTGCTCTCCAGTTTGCTTGGTATAATTTCTATACGTTTCAGTTATATATGTCGCATGTGTCGGGCTGTTCAGATGAACTTCTTTGCTAAACAAACACACTCTTCGAAAACTGTCATTCAGTAACACACCTATCGAAAAAGATGAACATATATAAATTGAGAAAGTATAGATTTAAGATGGTAACGTTTATGTACGCATTTTTTTCGTTTCTAAAATGCAAATAAGCTTTTAATTTAAATCTAATCTTCTTATAGGGAATAGTGAAGTTCAATTTGAGAAACAAGAGAGAGTAATATATTTGATTGTTTTGAGGAAACTTATCACTTTTAATATCAATAATAAATATTTTATCATTGGTAGCGTTAAAAAGTATATTCGAGTCAGTCATCAAATGGTTTTGTTTAGACGCATTGTTCTATTTAATTTAACACTATTAAGAAGTAAAATAGTAACAGAAGCCAAACTAAAGGCAACCCAACTAGAAAATTAAAAAAAACAACCGCGAACCAAAATGCAAATGAAAGTCCAAATCCAACACAAAAACAAGAAAAACCTAATTAACTAAGCAAATTTGCACTCCGAATTCCAGATAGCCACAAACGAATTTCAAGCAAAAAACATTATAATGGAGTCGTGTAGAGTCAAAAGCTGTCCAAATTTTTCTTTCGTGTTGTTTCTGGGTCACGAGTGGAAACATGCGAACGAAACCAAATATTCAGGTTACTGGTTAAATTGTTAGTGTTATTCAATAAAGTAAAACAACGAGTATTATTAACAAGTAAAACAAGCTCCACCACGATGCACGACATAATCACTTGTAATTAAGGATATATTTAGATAATAAATAAATGACTATATGACATGAATGATTCAGAGGTCGAGCGACCGCGCATGTGGCGTATGAATATATCTGTAAGGAATCAGTGTATATGTGTAAGGAATCAATGTATATGCATAAACTATTATATGTAACTCCCTGGGTGAACAATGACAAATGTTGTTAGACTTTGTTCAGTAATAAGTTTTATGTAAAAAAATATACTATAATGGCGGCAAAAATAAATGGCAGTTGTCGTCCGGTTATCATGCAGTGCTTATAATATTTGTACATATTTGTTTAAGCTTTAAACAAGGAATTATAATCAATATTTGCAGATAAGAAGAAGGTGGTGTATGATTGTTTAAAAACTCTGCCTCCTCGCTGACCACATTGTCTGTCGATGAAACTAAAGATAAGCTTGAATCTTTCATTGCGCTCTGTATAAGTGTATACTCTATATAATTCTTAATGACACATAATGTTGGTCCAGAATATGCTGGTCTGCAAAACAAAAGCAAATCTTAGTGCATTTTGATATAGCTATACGAAGTTGCACGGCACTTTCAAGAAAATGTTAGCCTGAAAGTTAATTTAACTATCTCAACTTAATTGCTGACTGAGGCTGAACTCAGTAATCTTTGGACAAATAAGAATAGTGAATAAATTGTTTATGTCAAAGCATAAACCTTTAAATTGAGCTCTCTTGGTAAACTTCATGTTTATGGTCGCTTAAAGGTCACGACTCGAGTCAAAATAAACCGGGAAAAACCAACAACGGATTTTAAAAGAATACTGGCAGGGATTAACAATTAAGATTAGAGTTAGCGTAATGAAAGTTAAACAAAAGCGTGCGAGCGACTGTCGGCTAACTGCGACGCGAATTAATGACCGCTTATATATAACGCAGTTTTTATTCGACGTGACCGTGGTTGACCTCCCTCAACGTCCTTATGAAACCATTTTTTTGTTTTTTTTTTTTGAATTTTTTTTACGGTGCTATACATAATCAAAAACCTTAGCCCTGCTGAATTTTTTCATTTATTTATTCATGTTTTCACTTTTTAGTTCGCTCATTTATTTATTCTAGAAAAATATTTAGTATGCTTAGCTTCTAAGTGATTACATAAAATAACTTTATCTAAATTTCATATTACAGTTTTTGTTACTTTCATTGTAAAGCATTGGCGAATTTCTTGAGGTGATCTTTAGATTTGCTTACAAAGCTCTTTCTTGCATTGACGGGTGTAATATTAGATCAGATCAGATCCTTCAAGTGACCCCTCAGACGGATTTCGCTAGGTATTAGGTTGGGGATCATGTCGGGCAAGTAATTGGTTCGTCTTGCCCACAGCACCGGAGTAGTCATTCTTTATTCAGCCACTAGTATATAAGGAGCTGAAAGAGGAAGAGCTGTGGAAATGAATATGATTTTTGAAAACTGAAGTGACAAAGACGGAAATGGGAATATATTCCACCTCAATACAGTTTTCAAGTAAAATCTTTAATTTTTTTATAACGTAGATTTAAAAGTTTTCGATACTGTAAGTTGAGTAAGTTGGTAGCAAACAGCATGCGAGGATTGCACCTTATTTCTAATCATCATGTACATTTAACAAAGACTTCATTTTTAAATCATAATCGTACGCACAGTAGCATTAGCAAGTTCAAACAACGTACATATCCTTTGAACAAGAAACCCCCCGAAGCTCGCAAAGTCCACAAAACAACTGATTTCGCACAATAAAAATCCCGTAACGGCGTCCCTTACATTATTTGTGGCCACTATTACCCGCGCGATGCATAAATAAGACAAGCTACAGTCGGACAGGTGGCCTTATTTCAATATCGGCTGACCTAACCGCCTCGTTCCTACGGTACAGCACTTTATTTTCCTTTCCAAAACCTTTCAGTTTGGTATAACTAATAACCTCACGCGAATGTTGTCTATTTTTTCACGCCCCTGGCGTTCACTCGTTTGCTTGCAGAATTATTCTCGTATGTATAAAACCTTAAAAAAGTTACCTCGCGCGTGTTCTATCCTGTACTCTTTTCCGGGATAGGCATTATGAACTTTTTAGGTTTAAATTTAACTTGTGACCGTAGATATTAGGAGGATATCTGTGTGTCTTGAAGTTCCGCGTGCTCTCTGACACGTGTAAAAAATATCAAACTACGCTCAGCCAGCGTAACAGCGTAAGTAGATTATGACATTAACATTTACGTTATACATTAGGCGACGATTTTTCTCGGATTATATTACCGTAATTCAATACATTATGACGAATGTATGGCTATACTTCAGTAAAGTATGCAAAGATTTGTGTTCTCGACGGGTATTAATTAATATAATAATGAAATGAAGAACAATGTAATGTGTAGATTTTAGACGCTATGAGCTCGATACTTGCGTCATGTTGTAAGTGTGAAATAAGAATTTATTATTGGATTCGTAAAGTTCTTGGCTCAGTGACCTCGTTTTATTGGTTCCCGACCAACAAAGTGGGTGGTCCGCGCGGTTTCAGCACTATATTGTTATTTTTTACTGCACTCACCTGAGCCGCGTCCCACCGCCGACGAATTTTGAGCGAGAGTATCTAACAAAGGTTACATTGGCTGGGGTGTGAGTTCATGTGAAATATTGCACGTGTAGCCATGAGGGATTTTGGATACAGGTCATTGGTTGTAAAAGTTGACATTTAATTCACCGTAAAACGTGAAAAATTCACATGATTCGTTCAGTCAACGTTATCAATATATTAGATTAGAATATCTCCTCGTTGTGAGAGAAAAACCGGGTTCCAACGAGTGGTTATGAATAAAGGGTCAAAAGAAAATTAATTAACGTACGAATTTGACGATCCATCAAGTATCCGTATGTAAGGCCTGTATAATCGCCATTAATAATAATAAAATATTACTATAATAATAATACAATATTGATGTCAGCACACAAAATAAGTTTTTGTATTCGAGAAAATTTCCAGCTTAAAAATACTTTTGTAATATTTTAAAACTTGTTTATTTACAGCGTGTCCTAGTTTTGTTGCTGGTGAAACCAGTCATTTTTAAATTAGTGGCTGGAGTTAAGTCGAGCTTACGGTTAATTTAACCGTTTTTCATTACGATTTCCTGGCTTTTATTAGGTTTTCCCTTGATGTAACTTCTTTACGTGTATCTCCTTGGAAATGCAATGACTTTCTGTCGAACTCTTCTTACGATCTAACTGCATTTAGTGAATTGTAATGTTAAAAACAATATAAAAGAATGGACTAAATGACCTATCTTTCTTTAATACTATAACACAACATACAAAAAACAACTAATATGTTAATTCTTTAAAACGAACAGCACGGTATCCCTTTTAATTTTATGTGTTAAAGGAAAACAATTCGTAAGATAACAACATTTATTAACCAATACAGTTTGGTTTCTAATTGTATTATTGCCTACGGTTTGTTAAATTCTATAATACAACATAAATACTATTCTAAGCAGAAATAAAGATTTTGCTAATAGACTATTGATTAGAAATATTATAAATTTAAACAAATTAATCATTACCTATTTGTGGACTAAGGATTTACCATGTTGTTACAAATATATCTAATATTTAATTTCCTATTCTGAACGACTTAGTTACATAATATCTGGCGTTAGACAGATGATGTCACTATAGAGAGCAGAATGCTGGAGAGAGTCTTTACACAACATCTGATTAATTGAACTGTGTACACTCCAACCAAAAGCAAATTGCTCAAGAGTGTCAAGACGAAGGGGGTCACGGTTACTTGGCAGTAAAATAATAACATTTTCCATGTTGATACAGCGCCAAGCCACTTCGCTAGACACAATGCAGCGTCACTGTCAGACCGCGCACGCCGCGCACAGCACGCGCCGCCCAGTACATTGTGCACGCTGTCCCAGTGCAGCAATAGTATATACAGGTAATACCTTTTAGCGCTACCGTAAATCTAAAGTCAAGTACCTTTATACCACCATTCCATTTTATTTATTCAATATTCCTCGTACAGAGTGCCAACAGCGCGCCGGCTGTAAAAACACATTACAGTTTATTGATTGCAGTAAAGAAATAACTGTTCAGTTAATGTTCTTAACAGTAATTAAAATCAAATAAAGTTTTATGGAAAAAACATTTGATATTTCAATAAACTAAAAAAACTCACCCTTTAAACTGCAATCGATTTAATACCGTGCTTGTTAAATCATTTATAGTCAAGCAAAACTGGCGTTTGATTTATGAGAAATAAAATATTATTATAGGTCAGTCAATTTTGTTTTAATAAAAAATGTACTTGTTTCGTTCTTAAGTACATTCATATCTATATTATAAAGAGATATTAATTTTTGAAATATTTTCATGATTTTGCATATATGTATTATCCATTATTGTTTATCGAATAGATCGCGGAAGGATTCAGTCAGAATTAGAATGCATAAAATATTCTTAAATGGTGTTCGTTATTCGTGTCGGGCGGAGTAAACACATTCGGCCGAAGCCGTGCGGAGTACAGGTGGTCGCCAGAGGCGGAGCCCGGCGCTGGTGGGTGGCTACATGGCGTACGCATAGTTACATGGCCGCCCTGGCCACCTGCGGGCAGTAGCGCAGGGGCGGCGACGGACTGCTCTGCGATCCCCTGCCTGCATGGCCGTCATGCAGCATAACAAGCTTTAGCTTGTCCATTAGTGGAACGGTAAAAGTATTGAGGATGGTCGAGATGGTGAAGGAGGCGACAAGATGTGAACCGTTGTACAATATGGCGTCCACGTGTCGTGTGACAAAATACTAAGTGTGGTATGAAGTTGTATGATTTTCGTGTTTATTAGGTTTGTAGGTATATATTACCTGAGTAAAGAAAAATGTTAATAATAAAATCGTTGAACGAACGAACTTTCATAAATAGGATATTAAAAAACGTGCCTCTGATCACGATCATAAATGTATTTACCGATTAGATAGATATTAATTATATCACACCAGCTACAAAAACCTTGACACGAACATTATATATTTTAAATGTTTTCAGCTTAAATAATGTTTCTTCAACGCAGCAACTTGTAATAGAAATGGCAAAGGTTGTTTACAAAGCGAAGCCTTCGACGGATTTGATGTTCACGGCGCAATTTGTGACGGCGCTCGTTAAAAGTTTACACCATTTTCTTCTCTATTGTCAAATAACAAAGCCTAGTATTGAATGCTTCGGGCCTTTGAATACAAAGTTGTAACGTGGGATATAAAGAGTTGAATGGAAATACTTTCTATGTACCGACGAGGTACTAAGTAAACGTTTCTAACAACATCAGTTAAAAATTCAATACTTTTCAGAGTTAATTTCGAATAAATATTAATTTATTCACTTTAAATTTTGAATACACTGAAACTAGACTCAATGGTAAATTGAGGCATATTATTATATCGTGTGTTCCGTAATTCCAACAGTATCTATTTAAAGAGATAAAACAATATCTATTGAAAGAAATAAAACAGGATCGTTGGGGTGCAATCTGGTAGCAATATTTTTATGGCTTAGAATTATATGCGTAGACATTTTACATACATGGTTTTTAAATCCCGATCAGCAAAAAAAACTCGAAAATATTACATTTTCTTATTCAAATTTACACTTCGAAGCCTTCGTCCGCCCGTACTCTCGCTTGGCTCTAAATGGGGCCATAGATACTTTTTTCTTCGCTTGCTTACTTTGCCCCTAACAAGTTTGTATATGTTTACTTTGAAGAATGTAACGTACACGAAAATATACTCTCATGCTGTTGACTTTAATTAGGGTGTGAGCGAGGTACTTATAGCACTTTCAGTTAGAACAATAATGATTTTTGTGTTATGTTGTATTCGTATTACAACGTAAAGATATCTTACAGAAGTAAGAATCGAACTTCTGTATAATCGCCGAATTAATTTGTACTACGTAAAATACGGTCATAATCAACAGTTTTGAAAGTAGCTCATGATTTCGTGTTTTTAGCGCAGTACACGTGGAACTATGTAGGAATCTCTAAGATCGCAACTGAAATTTACACTACTAGATTATTACATAGACCACCTTGGTTGGTCATATTTGTTGCAAGCGCAATAGCGGGTGGACAGGCCCTGGGCTTAAGTTCTTGGTCGGTCACTACTGCATTTATCTAACGTACATTGGCTCGGATGCTGGGTAGGTGCGCGTTGTATGATAACACACTCATTCGTTACGCCACAGTGAGACGAAATAAAGCTTGTTCTTGGTAATAGCCGGCAATAGGGTTGGGTGTAGTAACTAATGTTGCTTGTGTTCGGGACTTCAGGTGCACCGGCCGTGAAATTGACTGCAGCAATCCTCATAACATTAAGGAACCATATTAGCGGCCAATTGGATTACAGAAAGGATTGAATCGAACCAAAGCCGAGTAACAGGCATCACTTAACAACGTAACCGTATTCAAAGAGGATTTCAACGTTAGATAACTTTATAAATATTTTTTCTTCTGCACTAGAATTAGAAATACGAGCGATTGTTTGAGCGAGACAAACTCAACAATTCCTTCCAAATTTGTAATTGTAACGACAATAATATCGCAATCCAGTTTCTTTCCAATCACGTAACATGCACGGAAGAATACATTATCGCTTTGGTGATTTGTAATAACTTGGTGATAAGGTGAGGTATTTATCTGTTTCTAGGGTTTTTACATTATGGTTTACATGAATTGGTACATTTTTGGGGTAACTTTTAATTCAAACGTGTTAAGATCTTTTGTAAGCTACATAAATGTTGACTATACTTACATTTATCTTGAAATTCATAATCCATGTTAAACGATTTTTATGTTTTGTTTAATATGCATTCGAGTTTGTGACCGAATGGGTGATCTGGGTCCTAAAGAGATAGAGGTACTTGTAAGTACTGCTTGCATATTTGCTATTCTCTTGACACAAATTAACTTTCCCTACATATGTATATTGATTGTTTGCTCGAAGGCTCAAAATCAAAATAATGTTACTAGCAAGGGGAACACTTTAACAATCCTTTGAAAAGATTCAATACTTGGCATGCTTCAAAAATCTTATGGACAAAATGGAAACCTTGCGTAAGGCGAATTAGGTTCAATATCGCGCAACTCACGTAACAGCTTCCGAAAACAACTCTTCAGTCGGTTTCGAACCCTGGCTATTTGAATGAAAGAACTGCAGGGTAAATTGAATCTTACGTCGCTGAAGATATATTTAAAAGTTGCTGCGCTCAGGTCGTTACTTAAACTGCTCTGGTGAAATATTCTAACAAGGTATTTTCAATTATATGACCCTCTGAATAGGTTTGAACATGCTTGGTACAACATGTCCCATTCTACATACATACGTATGTCATGTCGCATAGCACATGGGCCCACGTGGCGAACAAATATTGCAGGTTTTGTTCCTGTTCTGTACATAGCACTTTGAATGGATTATTTTTATTGCTTCTTACACAGCATAGACATGATGTTTTGCAGTTGGAAACAATTTACTTTACCAGTCCAGTAAGATCGATATATTGTCAGGGTTCCTTTGATAGGTACCTTACGTCCACACAGTTATTTTAATTTATAATCGTTAAACTTCATTGTTTAGAGTCGCTAATTACGTCGGATGGAATATTTTATTTAATTACTAATACATCCTTAAAGATTTTCTTGTAATATTTTTTTAAAACGTTAAAAGTTAAACGTTAAATAGCATTGTTGTGTCAGTTTTGTTGTTTTATTTACTTCGATTTGAAGAATGTCTTTTTCTCTAATGGTGCATGTAACACTGAACTATGCAGACTATATGATCTCAATCGGACATAAGTATCTGCACCGAAAATTAAATATGTTTGTACATATCCCTAACTCGTATGCATCATTATCTTTACGACGCAGTTCGGTACGCTTCCCGCAGTATAAATTGGAGCTCAACAATATGATATATACGTAATAATATTTCTGTTTAACTGAACTAACCTAACCTAATAAAAAATGAATAGGAAGCTTTTTCGTACCAATGAAGACGTTGACAGAAATACTTCGCGCAGAGCAGCCCGCAATACGGTAAATATAATAGTAATGTTGATATGTTGTCATTCGTTCAATATATAAAATCATCCCTCTACCCTCTCATACGGTTTCATTTCTATTATGTTCCACAAGACCAATGTCGCTGGGTGCAATACGTTTGTACTTGCATACATGTAAAATTTATAATATAATTTACCAAAGTCAAATCGTGTTGGCTGAGAAAATGGGGCAACCTTTTTGTCCCTTAGGTATCATAATAGAAGAATGGAACCTCAAGGATTTTGGGTGTATCTGAAAATGTTCGACATCCCCAGAAATAACGATCGCGGGAATCGAAACTAAATTTAAGAATATTTTTATTAAAAGAGTTAAACAGCGAGGGTTGTATAATAAAGTAATACGTACACACGTACGTATACAAATTCGTTTAATGTAGAAAGGCTTAACTTTTACTTAAACTGTAGAAGGCAGTTGTGAACAATAAAAGTTGTTCCTTGAAACTGTGGAAATTTTAATATTCAAATTACATATTCAAATTAAAACCGTAAAGCTGAAAATTAAGAAATTATATTGAGCTCATACTAAAGTCCCAGAAAGTAATGTACATTTTACTTTTTCATTCAAATGACGGTTTGTCACTCCATCTTAAAATTAACTGATAGAATTGAATGATAGGTAACTGACGGGTCAAGTGAGTCGTCCATTAAAATTTTAAGTTTTACATTCGAAAACAAAATTAATTTTGTCCATTTTAATACGATTTATAACAAAAAAATATAAGAACAACGGAGCAAGTCACAAAACTTGACAGATGGCAGCACTTGTAACCCATTAGGGTTATACAGGTACCCACTCCAAGAAGCATTCTCAAGGAATTGAGCGTTGCGTCATTGTTTGAGACTTTAAATATCGGTGCTTCAACTTGAGTATTGGAGTGTACCCTAGATGAATAGGAAAATTACAGGGAAATTGTGGTCATAAATAATATATTGAGTTCTTTCTTTTTTATATGTAGCATCGTAAAATCACGCCTGTAATCACCGAAACGGCAGTCAAAGGAGTATAGTAAGTATCTACTCTTCCGTGTTTCACCAGTTAAGTTTACGTCCCATTATGGAATAGTAAATATTACGCTACACTAGGCCCCTACTCCGATTCGAGTTGCTATCAGAAAATCGAAGTTAAAAAAATCTATAGTGCTCGACCCGAGATTTGGAACCCAAGATCTCTCGATCAGCAGTCGCGCTAGCAACCAACACGACTAACGAGACAGTCGATGTCTATTTCTATGTAATACAATATTATTTAACAGTAGTTGCCGCTTATTTGTTATTGTAGAAATCGTCTGTCACACAAATTAGAACGCTACGATGAAATGCCGAAATTGTTATTAAATATTATTTATGAGGTTCTCTAATGATAATTGGTCGAGATTTAATCAAGTATGCTAAAAAGTTCGCTTTAAGCTTAAGAGTAAATGATCTCTTACCAAAGTTTTGTTACATTTAATAACTGGAGTTTCTAAAAAAGATTGTCCATTGGTCAAGTTGAAGATTATTCCGAAGGTGCGGAAAAAGTTACGGTTTCAAGAGAACCAACTTTTGTTAATACGATTATTCACCGTCACAGCTGCCTATTATACGTTGGCAAGCTATTTACGTATAATTCTGTGGATTTCTTATAATAGCGACCCAGAAGTGCCTACATAATATGCGTCGACCCTAACTCGCGGCGACATTTCTCGCTTCGCGAGCTTCATTCAGCTTCTTACGCTCTTTCACGGAAGCTTTCAGTTCTCGTTTGATGGAGTTCCGGGTTGTTTTGAAATGTTCCGCCACGTTAGCATTCCGCGGCTCTCGACGTGTTTTTCTCGTGTGCGGATCATATTCACCTATCCCGTGCGCTACTTACGTTGCGCAACCATTTCTGTCGGCGGTTCGACGAGATATTGTGAAACAGAGTGTACACAGTGTACAAACAGAGGAAATTGCCAAAATAATTAAAAATTTCCAGTTATAAAAAGGCAACGGGATTCTTAATAAGATTATTTCTTTAAAAATACATGTTTTGTTACCATATTGGTGTAATATGTTTAAGATGATTGCAGTATTTTGAATGTGGAATAGCGATGTTTTACATGGTAAATCATAATCGATTAGTGATTATATTCCAATTATCCCGAGCGTAGAAGCCTGCTAACTCGCAATCGTCGAAGAAAAAATCTTTGACACTGAGAGATCAGCTCGCAAACAAAATAAAGATCTGCCATAATAGTATAGAAAGAAGTGTAATAAGAGTGAAAAGAACAGACAGAGTAAAGAAGAACATGGCAACATAAATAAATAAATAAATAAATAGGCTCACCACCTATTCTATAGTGGGTCGTAAACGTAATTGGTGAACCTACCTGTACGGGGATTATAGACGTGAAGTTACTTAAATGATGTATCCGTAAAAAGAGCGGCAGACGATCTGTTCTGATTTCTTTTTTGTAATTAAATCTTCAAATGCTGGCAGCGACGGCAAAGCGACTTTCTGTACAACTTGCGAGCTTCTCGAGCGTCGCGGCGCAGGTCCGTGAACGACGGCCCAGGCTTCCGTGGATACAAACGTCCGAAATATATTATGATTCCTGAAATATTTTTGTAATATCGCATTAGGTTTTGTGAGAATAAGAGATATTCAGATTAGAAATGTACGTTATTACTCATATGTATGTTCTACAGCGTATAAATTTTTGACTCTGAAGACAATAAAGTATCCTACTATAGGCACTTTGTAATTTTAAGTTTTCACTAACCCATACTATATAACTTTTAAATTATATGCCTCTGTCTGCTGAAATAAAGAATGAATGAAAAGCCTTTGAGGTAAATTTGTATTGCTTTCTGTACAGCAGTAAAACAAAGAATTGAAATATATAACAGTCAGTATGTTATATGAGTTCTACATTTTTATAAATAAAAAGTTACTGTACAATATTTCTGAAATACAAATACGAAACTACAAAATAAATGCTAATAGGTTTATTAAAAATTACGTCCGCGAAGTAACTGGTAACAATATCAACAACGTTATAAATATGTATAATAGAGCATCATATAGACACGAGCAAACGTAAATAAATCGCAACATAAACAAATTGCAACATCTCTTTACAAGTACGACGTTATCATCTAGCAACGGCCACTCATCACTCATCCGCGGCCGGCCGGCGCGTGCTGTGCCATGTTCAAATTGCGATATTTCAAGCACTGAGCGATAAGCACTTAACATAATGACGGCAGCATATAATATATCGCGCCCATCGGCCCGTCGTGCGCAGCGCGGGCTCGTCCACGTGCAATTCCGCTTTCAGCTCGCGGCCGTTCGCAGCAGTTTCCAACTGCAATACAGCACTCAACTAAACGCCAGCCATTTACTGAATACGCGTCCAGTCGGCCTCGGGCCCATTCAGCGCTCCGCATTATCATGTGAAATTTCTAGTTGCACGTTAACGCTACAAAGCCTATCCGACGCGGATGTAACATTAAACTTGCATTTTTATCCTAAAGTGACGAACGAGCCAATCTACTGTGACAAGTGTACGACTAGGGTTGTCGTGTTGTGGTTTGATTATTGCTAATGGCACTAAACAAGTAGGGCTGCCAATAACTGTCTCATGGAGCGGTAATTATAATAGCATTGCTATCAGAGATGACTCTAATTAGCTTCTATTATATAAACGGAGTGCCAACCATAGTTTCTATATACTTACTTATATGCATATAAAAACTCTAATGTATTTGTGACTTAGACAACACTGTCAATCAAACACAATTGAGGTTCTCTGTAAGAAAAAAAAAATGTTTGTTTACATGACCAAAATGAAGTGGACAAACTAAAAGCTTTCAGTAACAGAACCTTACATACCTGAAGATGTTCTTTTTTGAATAGTGCGTCTCGTTGACGTGCGTTCCGCGGAAAAGTTTGAATTATAGAAAATTATATTTTCTTTACAAATATATAGAAATATTTGGCTGTCTCGTTGGTCGTGTTGGTCGCAAGTGCGACTGCCCATCGTGAGGTCCCGGGTTCGATTCCCGGGTCGAACGCTACAAAATTTTCTAATTAGAATTTTCAGATTTCGAATAGGCTCACCACCTATTCCATAGTGGAACGTAAACGTAACCGGTGAAACGTGGGAGTGTTCTGCATTCCTCTGCC